>WOGO01007427.1:0-11168 GCA_015342085.1 Leptinotarsa defecta | reverse complement strand
CTGATAACTGACATGAGAATAGACTTTTGTAGTCCCATACAAATATTTGAGGACAATCAGGGATGTATTCAGCTTTCCAAGAATCCCGATACAAAACGGTCCAAACATATTGATATCGAATATCATTTCATCAGAGAAAAAGTAATAAGCAAAGAAATAGAGCTGAGATATGTGGAATCGAACAGGCAAGAAGCAGATATACTGACGAAAGGACTGACAAGAGATATGTTTTTAGAGCTCCGAAGTCTATTAGGATTGAATGATGGACTTCTTATTCAGGCGGGATGTTGAGTTATGAATATGAGAACATCATTCAGTTTAGTTGATTTATAATTTTATTTTATCTAGTTGTATACAGTTGCTATTGTATGAAAAAAAAAGAAAAAAGTTTGTGTCAATAAAAGTCAGAAGAAACGTTTCATTTTCTTCAACTGAGGAAAGTTATTAATTTCAAAAAAAATGACACGTATATTTCTCAACATGTCGATTCGTTTTCCAATGGCTTTCCAGGAGAGCTCCCCAAATTTTTGATAAGCAGTTGTCGGTTTTGAAGATTGGTCAAACCACCAATGTCGACATGAAAACTTGGTAAGCTAAGTTGGGTTTCACATCAATTGGTAGTTCCACTTATGTCTCTCTTGCGTTAACGCAGTTATTTTCATCAAGTACTCATTTTGGTTCTTCACATTTTGTCTTCAATCGAGAACCACCTGCCCGGTACAGGTGATGATGCCCAACAGGCTGAAACAGCTGTCTATCGGTTGAAATCAAATGGGGAATCATCGGAATTGTACTTACCTACACCTACACCTAGACCAATTCTAGAATCCTGAAGTACTGTATGATGTTGAAATAATTGGAATAGAGGTTGAATATTACTGGAGTTTTTTCCCAATATCAAATCGTTAACCCATACAGGTAAACTATCCAGGCGTACCAACCATAAAGGTATACCAACCTGAATTAATTTTACAATTTTGCCTTATCTATTATTTTACAATATATGTTTATGTAAAACAATTTTCAGCTATATAAAAATTAATTTCACAATATTGCTCATCTAAATTTATTTTTGCAATATGTCCTTATGTAGTAATCAGTAAACCCAACAATATTATTTTATTTTAAAAAGCTATATAGTATGCTCTCTGGTATAGGTCCGTCATCGTTATTCATAATATTATTGTGTTTACTTATTTCTACACTCTCATAGGCATCTAATTGCCTGTTGTTGTTAACTTGTCTAACTAATCTTAATGAACTGAAGTCTATGGAATGGCTTTGTTGGAAAATATGATGGGCGACTGCTGATTTTTCAGGTCCTGAAAAAGACCTGACTTGAAAAATCAGCAGACTTACCATACAAACTAATCGGCTTCGTTAAGAAGCTGGGTTTGTCTTGAAGATGATCACCAAGTGATCATCTTCAAGAGGAAGATAACGGTTTGGTGTTGGGAAAAAACTCCAGTAATATTCAATTGAGCCTAAAATAATTTGTTGGCCAGTGTACTGATATAATGAGTTAATAAGTCACGTATTTTTATCTTTGTAGGCAAATTAGCTCGGACAGAAACATCTAAAGAACAAGACCATATAGGGGTTAATAAACGAAAGGCGCTAATGAAGGTTTCTTTATGGCTAATGCTAGTTCTTTACGTGCCTCCAACCACTGCTCAAAATATTTTATATTTGAGAAGCGACTGGGGAGCAAAACCTCCAAAACAGTTTAACGATGTTACCGGCCCTGTAAATATGGTTATAATAAAACATACCGGAGGGATATATTGCGATAACTTCACAGACTGTTCCAAAAGAGTCAAAGAATTACAGGATTATAGTGTTACAATAGGATCGCCTGACATTTATTGTAACTTCCTCATTGGCGGCGATGGAAATATATTCGAAGGGAGGGGATGGGGTGTTCAACCACAGTATAGAAACAACACAGTTGATATAGTTTTCATTGGAAACTATATTGTTGACGAAATGAATTCCCGCATGATTGATGCAGCGAAGGTTCTCATGCAAAACGGAGTTGAAAAAAAGTACCTGGAAGAGAATTATATAGTTGTTTGTCACAATCAAACCGTGGACACACTGAGCCCAGGAAAAAACGTTTTCAATGAGGTTCAGAAATGGGATCATTACGATAGAAATTTGTATTTCAAAAATTAACGGTAAGTAGGAAACAAAAGGTGAGTGCATAAGGGCCTCTCTCTAGAATCTGAAGTGCCCAAGGTTAGATCCTTGGTCAGCCTCTTTTATTTTCCATTTGAACGTTTCATCTTGAACATCTTGTAAAGTACTTTTATATGCAGATTAAAGTCAATTTTATTTCAACTTTTCGCTTCAAGAGAGGGAGACTGCTTGTACTGAATAATCAAGACCTCAAAGCCAGTATGAAAGCTGCTATTGATCATTGCGTCGTTATTAATGCAAAATAGTCGATTATGCTTTTTGGATCACGAACTAACCAGGAAATAGTATCGGAAGCGAATGAAGTTACGTTCGATACCGATCCTTTTATTTTATTCAATCAATGAAGTAAGGAATTGAGGTGTTTTAGTAGATACTGAATTTCAATTGGAAGGTGATATCAATTGATTTTCGAGTCTGACCCCTCTGGACCTGTACGTTAAGGAGGTTGCGTTAATGGCCATGTTACGATTGCGCACCGCTGGTGTCAACCTCGAAGTAGAAATGGGTCAATTGAGGCTGAGCCTATGGCGAGAAGCACTTTCTGCGCAACCTCTGCTGCAGGTAACCAGTGATGCAATTGAACCCAGGTTTGTGTTTAATAAACCCTACAAAATATAAATAAAACAAAACACAGAGTCAGATGCTACAAATGCAATACGCATAAATATATACAGACGGCTCAAAAACCAAAGAAGGCTCAGGATGTGGAGGGTACTCCAGATCACTAAGTGAGCGGGGAATGGGAAAAAATACCAGCATGCCACAAAAGAAATAACCAGGAAAGAAATTTCTGGCAGAAACATAACAATCTGCACTGACAGCAGACAAGCCCTATAAGCCTTGAACAGACAACGTGTAACTGCAGGGCTAGTACTAAAGTACTATCAAGATTTAGCAAAAGCCTCGGTAGATAATAACATTATCCTGAGGTGGGTTAAAGGGCACGACAGGAGTAAAGGTAATCGCATTACCGACTCTTCAGCCAAGGAAATGGCTGTACTAAGAATTTTAGGACCCAGTTCGACAATTGGGGAACTAGCCAAATGTTACACCTATGCTCAATCCCTAAAGATATGGGATGGAATGAAAGGATGCAATCTTGCCAGGATCACCCTGGGCGACCCTGGGAAGCTGGCGCCCTGGAAGCTGATTACTCAGATTCTCTCTATGGGCCTAATTTCACCATGAGGAAAATCCAGAAAGTTCAGAATCATTATCTGATGGTGTGAGATGAAGACAAAGAATATCTCTGCGAGGACGAAGGTTATATCTCGAAGTCTCAGTGATATCTGAACCTCATTCTGTGGGGCTGCGCAGAAAATAGCTGTAATTTTCCATGTCATGTAAACTTGTTTGTTTTGAAATATTATATGTTCCTTCTTCAATGTCTTCACTTATTGAATCATAGCAAAACATGGGTAACTTTGCCATTGAAGTAATGTCGTATATTGAAAGGTATTTTTTAAGTACCTACGACTTAAATATATTTGGAATATTTTGAACTTAGTCATTTGGATATATTTCACAGGGTGACATCTCAATTTCTTCTAGACTTTCAACAATCTCTTCCTAGACTTTTTTGCTTTACTTTTTACTACAACACTATTTTTTTTGGAAGTAACCTCCAACCTTCTTCTTTGCATGGGTTATTCGAAAATCGTGTATCGACAAATGATGGCTGTGACTTCACTAATATAAAGGTGGTCTAGTACAGGGTACAGGTTGCAAAGACTTGCTTTTTTGAAAAGTATAAGATCAATGAGAATCACACCAAAAGCAGCATCGGAAATATGATATGCTGGCTGAGATGAACTAAAGGATTGATGTACTTCAAACGAAGACATATTTATGAAGTGTGAATATTTCTCACGTAGGTATATTATTCTTGAGTGGCGTTGAATATGTCTTCAATGTTATAGCAGAGAGATATTATTTCTCAAGTTCATAGTTTTATAGGAAACAAATATTATAAATCTCAGTGACAGGATTCTTGTTCAATTTTACGAATTGTGTGCCAGTTTTTATTAGAATTTAGGTGATTTTTCGCAATGTAACATGGAAATATTTTCTCGTAATGAGTAGAATTTTCCAAGATGAACGGAAATTCTGTTGAGCAACATGCTCCCTCACCATATGCTCCACCTCAACCCAGTATCGAAACGTTGTCAAGAACTATTACACTATTCGCATCCGAATTTGGGATTAATGTGTTTTCAAACCATTCCTCGACAGTTTAGCTTCCATGTTCTTACGATAGTCGACATTGCAGTCCTCAAGTTTTTTCCATATAATTTCGAAGAATTTGGAACCCTTCCTTTACTTTCTCCGCAATGCACAATGATTAGTCGCGATCCTTTGTTTGCAGGCATGTTAGACGTACTCATTCTCGAACCATCAGTCCGCTCTTTCGTAACTTCAAGGGAGGTATGTAGGGAAGAGTATGTATGAAAGAGCCAGGCTTTGAAAGAGCCGTTGTGATTTTCTATCACTTACTAAAATTCTACCATAATTTAATTTTATTGTTTGTATGGTAACACATTTGACAGTTCTGTGAAAACGAATGGCGTCGATAGACCACATCAAAGATTTTAGGACCAAAAAGTATGTTTGTTTGCGTTTACTTAATTTGTTTTACCAATAAAGTGCAGCATGATTAGATAAAATTGATATGTTGTATTGTTACGCATATATTTAGCATTATCTTACGATAATATCGATGTCATAATGTTTACGCGAAATAGCTGTATTTTGAGGTTACAACTTAAATGACAAAATGTTTTGAAAGGGCCTTTTGCGGAGGCTTTGAAAGAGTTGGCTCTTTCATGACACGAAAACTGTCTCTTTCAATACACTACAAACCACCAAATTGCGCAGTTTATCAAAGATCCCTATTTAGCAGCTATAATCCTACAAAATGTTACTCAAGGATTCATCAAAACTGGCATATATCCCTTAAATTGTAACATATTTTCTGACGATGCGTTCCTGGATTCATATGTGACCGACAGACCTAATTCAGCTTCAGAAAAAATAAAAAGAGGAAAAAGAGAAGAAAAATTTACTTAGAAAAGTTGGTGTTAAGAAAATGCCAACAAAACAAAATATAAAAAAACTTAGTTCCAAGGCACATGAGTCCAGTAATTCCAGAGCCAACATACCTTTTCCTCATTATTCCTCATTTAACAAGCTCAGGTGATGAAATTATTCTATTGGAATAAAAAAACAAGAAGATTACTTCACAGCAAGATAAAAATTATTGTATTGTGTGTAATTGAGACTTATTCTAAGAGCAAAGTAGAATGGTATCAGTGTAAGATTTGTGACGATTGGGTACATGAGTCTTGTGGCATTGAAGGTGTTACAAATGTCTTTCGCCAAAAATGTTCCTAGTTATTCATTTCATAAGGAGACTGATTTGAAAAAATATATGATTGTATTAGGGTGCTCAATAATATTGTAAGATTTGAAACTGATAAATAACAGAAATAAGCAATGTTCAAATTTCATTAGGTTTTTATAGGAGATAAATAGTTTATTTAGAGATTGTTATTGCTGTAAGACTGTTTTTTTTTGTAAAGAGGAGCCTTGTGACATTACAAGGTTTCTAGGTAATTAATTATTTCATAATGGAGACGGATTATTGAAAACATATACATTATATTGCCATAAGGTTGTTGGAAGATTGTGATTTGAAACTGATAATAAATAACTGATTTTCACAGAAATAAGCAATTATACAGTTTGATCAGATTTATATGACAGATAAATAGATAAATTGCTTTTGATGAAAGACATTGAAAATGTCCTTAAAGGACGAAATTGCAATAACGTTAGTTACAAATAAAAGTAGTAAAAACATAGAAAGTTTAATTTCTCAATTGCTACGCTCGAGAATGTCGAAATGACGTTATTTTTTTTACAACTTTGCTGCCCTCCCCTTTCTTTACGTCACTCTTAAATTGTCAGGTTACTAGAATATACACTTTTTATCAGGTAATTAACTCACCCTACCAGAACACTTGGTCACACAACTGTCGTCAAATTTATATCAGTCCCGTTTTTGACCAATGCGTAATAATGACCAGATTCAACGCTAGAACCACAGTGAACAATGACTGCATGAATATTATAATAGTGGTCTGCTAGATTGAAATGTTTATTTATTTCGAACCTTCGTAAGAATTTGGTGCTTCCGTCAGAGGTTGAGTCATGTTTAAAGACCGTCAGTGTTATTATTAGGTTGACTGGTACCTCAGTTATACTTCTTTTCTTATAATAGTCAGTCAGTTTGTCGCATATTTGGCAATACAGTTGATCATCACCCGTTGAAAGTTCCATTTTCAGATGATTCAAAAATAAGCTTTGCACGGACTGGTTATCAGTCATAATAGGGAACGCTAATTGAAGTTTCAGAAAATCACATAGGTATTTGTTACCTCTTGAATATTTATACAAGTGGGGAATTTTTCAGCAAAAGATCTACAAACACAAGATGAGATAGACTGTACGGAATTATTCAATCTAGAGCGGTCAGAAGTATTGATTTTGCTATTTTTTTGTTCAAGAAAAGTATTCAACAAAAACACCAAGAATTTGGGGCAATCCTCTTGTTGTCCCATCTGGTTGACTTCAAAGACTCCAGAAAATCGCTTGGTAGGAGAGACGATACATTCTTACGAAACTGTAACTGCATTAACGATTGTTTGAGTTTGGTAAATAAGTAGGAAACATTCTCTTTCTCGTTCATCGTTAAAACCTCTTTCTTGAAATTCTTCGACATGATCAACACTTGAAACATACTATGAAATTTAAAATTGTTCAAAACGTCTTCTTTTTTTCAGAAATGAGCTTCGGTTTCAAACAACACCCTGAAAGTATTCTTATATTACGCGTCATGCAAAACAAGAAACTCAAGAAAGAAGATTGTCCAAGTCAACAAAGAAATACAGGATAATTCCCAAAAATCATTCTGGTATCCCACACACATTGAAAAATACAAATTGGATTCTCGAAAGGACTGGAATGCGAGTTTGCCTCTGTCTGAAAAAGTAGTTTTGTTTCTTATAGGTCTACTGATCGAAATCCATAGTTCATCTCATTTTTCTAACACATTGATTGAGTCCAAAATTTTCAACGACTCTATATATATTTGGAAAGGAATTGGAAGCCGTTTGCTACAATTTTCATATGAGTGACAATGGAAATGTTTTATGTGAAAGAGGGTGAAATATTGCTAATTATTTTATATACATATATTGGAATTGGCTCAGTTGTAATGTTTGAATATAACACTCTCACTAATGCTTTGAGTAACTCTTCCAAACTAGTTATTAAAAAGGCTTTGGAAAAAATTTCGAAATGCTTAATTTTGGTTGGTCATAATCAAACTACAGATACTTTGTTCATAAACTTATCAAAAACTTTTTCGTTTTTAGTGATAAACATGCTGAGTGTTTGAGTTTACTCAATAGCTACATAATTGAATTTGATAAAGTTTTCTCTGAGCTAAGAAATGTTGGTAGATCAGTGGATACTGAAGAGTATGTATCTCGGCTGTTAACGTCGATGCAAAATGAATACCAATCTTTGTTTGAAGGTGATTAATTTCATTAGTTCGGACTTCCATTGTCTGATATTATATAGAATGATTTGAAACCCCTGAAAGAACCAATAAAAAAAGAAGGAGAATTAAAAAAGGATAGCTGAAAATAACAATTATATTAAGCAAAAAAACCTGAAATGGAATAACAGTGAAATGAAATACAAGTAAAAATAGAACAATTGACAAAAATTAAAAATAAAAAGTTAAGAGATTCCAAGCCAAGTTACTTCACAACGTTTTGATTGTTAGTATCCACAATCGTCTTCGGGTGATGACTGGACTAATATCTCGGAGAGATGAATATTTATGGGTCATTAGAGTATTTTTCCTTATCTCCGCTTTCCTTTTTCCGCTTCACCGGTTTAGTGGGAGATAACCGTTTGGCGGGAGTTGGCCATTTTTCGCTTGATTATGGGTTTCCATATGTTGCGTATCTCTACGCTAGCTCGGCTAGCGTATTTCCTCCTAAACCAATGTTCCTCCTTGTGTATGATCTCAGCTTGGGATCACTCGATGTTATGTTAATGGGTCCAAACATACTCTTTTATTCCTGATTCACTGATTTCCCCTCGATGTGTGTACAATCACTGGTTGTGACGGTCTCTCTTCCTTGCAAAGTTTCTGCTGTCTTTCAGACAAATTCTGTTTCACCATCGCTTTGGAGTAGCCATTCCATTGAAGATCATTTTTGATGATGTCTAGTTTCTTCTCGAGACCTTCCTTCATATTACAAAGCCCGAAAGCACGGTCTAATAGAGTCTTGATGATTCCTGTTTTAGTCGATTGATGGTGGTTGGATTCGTGGTTCAGATATTGTCCCGTGTGAGTGGGTTTTCGGAATACAGATGTTTCTCACTTAGTGTCGGTCCTCTTCACTAATACGTCTAAGAATGTCAATTCGTTGTGGACTTTCTTCTCCGTTGTGAAAGTGATGGAATGTCTTACGCTGTTGATATGTTTCAAGATAGCGTCTAGTTCAGTATTCCCATGGTTCCATATTATGAAGGTGTCGTCACCGTAATATGGAACCATCGAAATACTGAACTAGACACTATCTTGAAACATATCAACAGCGTAAAACCTTCCATCAGAAGGAAGTCCACAACGAATTGCCAGTCTTAGACATATTGGTGAAGAGGACCGACACTAAGTGAGAAACATCTGTATACTGAAAACCCACTCACATGGGACAGTATCTGAACCACGAATCCAACCACCATCAATCGATCAAAAGAAGAATCATCAAGACTCTATTAGACCGTGCTTTCGGGCTCTGTAATGTGAAGAAAGGTTTCGAGAAGGAACTAGACATCATCAAAAATGATATTTAACGGAATGGCTACTGCAAAGCGATGGTGAAACAGACTATGACTAAAAGACATCAGGAGCTTCGCAAGGAAGAGAAGCCGTCACAACCAGTGCTTGCACTTCGCTACATCAGAGGTTTGTCGAAAAGGATAAAAAGATTTGGGTCCAAGTATCAGAACCTGCTTCAGATCCGGTAACACTATCCGTAGCAGCCTCACAAAAACCAGCCCACCAACCGCGGACTCCCACTAACCGCGGACTGCGATTCCAAGAATTGTATACCCTGTGAGTGCGGAAAATCCTATATCGGTGAAACTAAGAGGCCATTGAATGTTCGCATTGCCGAGCACAAGAAACATACACAGCGAGAGGAAACCAGCAAATCAGGAATAACAGAGCATGTTTAGACCCATCAACATAACATCGAGTTGTCCCAAGCTGAGACCATACACAAGGAGGAACATTGGTTCAAGAGGAAATTCAAAGAAGCCGCATACATGTTGTCCAACAATGTATTCAGCCAAGCTAGCGTAGAGATTTGCAACATTCAGGTGTACCAATCAGGTGTACCAATCTGTTGAAACCTCAATCAACTTTTCGTTATCATCAAATGAAATTTGTGAAAAGTAAATTGCTTTCAGATGAAGAAAGGATTAAAAAACGCGAAGATGGATATGAAAAGAGGAACGCAATCATAGGCCTTTTCAATAAAAAAAAATGAAACACATTTGTAGACTGACAGCTTCATTTTTATTTTACGCATGAATTTGATGAACTTAGTTGCTTTGAGGCGAAGGACAGTCTTCATATTTTATACATTCCCCTTCATATCTTGCATAACCCTCTTTACAGAAACAAAGAGTTCTGTCACAACTAGTGGAGAATTTCGAAGAACAATTTTCCCCATTGAGATTCCTGTTTTCACATGTTAACTCCAATCGACAGGATACGTTTGGGCAACTGTCGGTATCTTCTGTCCACCTGTCACAACCTGAAATTGAAGAATATTCATAGAATTCTTGACAAAAAATAACGTTATTTGGGGCAGGAAAACGAAGGCAAAAACATTGCCTGAAAATAACCAATACACTTAGGTGCATAAAAAACGACCCCCTTGAAATGTTAACAAATTTTGATTTCGAATACGTTTTTTATTTTCAGCCCCATTTTGATTCGTTTTTCATCAATTGGAAGGAAGTTCCCCCTAAATTATTTCACATCAAACAGATTTCCTAATAATGCTCGATTTATATACATCAGAAAACAAAGTTATGTTTCTATCATCCAAGTTTGAGACACTCAGTGGTTAAACACAGCTTTTGGTTGCCACACAAAATAATTTTGTATACAAGCTTGGTCGATTTCCTATAAATTGTTTCTTTATTCATTTTGTTATCAAGATTCGTTCCAAATTCAAGAATTATTGAATGAAGTATAGCATTTTCTCTGCGTATTCATAATATGCAACGATTAAGCATATTCTATTGAGCATATCTGGGACTAAGTAAACATTTAAGAAGTTGCGGAAGACCACTTAACAAAAAAGAACTTCGTAATGCGCTCATAGAGAATTAGAATAACATGCTACGGGATTATATTCGAACGCTCTTTCGTGGAATGACTCGGAGAATGGAAGCTAGAGAAGGCAACAACCATTATTAAAAATTGGTTTATTATTTCATTTTTCAACTGTTAGCTGCTCATGTCAAAATTAATGAATAAACAATATACCGGGTGTCAACGAATCTATTAGACAAGTCATAACTTCTAGACTATTAGGTGTATCAAAACGAGATTTGGTACAGATAAATGGTATGTGGAGAGGAGAGTTTTCACATATTTTTCACTTTCCGGTCACTTCCGGTTTCAGCGGAAATGGCTCCGGTTCTGAATTTTTAAATGGAACACCCTGTATATTGTAACATTTTTGGATTTCTGAGACAATTCTGGATCAGAAACTGACATTTCCGGAAGTTTTTCAGCCTACTTGATTTTTTCAGAGTCACTTTTAAAATTGCATCTAGGTGGCCATGATCGGACGTAAACTAATCTATGGACC
>WOGO01007426.1:0-11168 GCA_015342085.1 Leptinotarsa defecta | reverse complement strand
TAGTGAAATAGTGAAAAGTTCATAATGATTTTGAAAAAAATATAAATTCAATTTGATTAAAAACTCAGAGGGTGACAATTTTTCAAAAGTTCAGGAATAGCATTGAATACTTCAGCTATCTGGTAACTGAAAGAGCGTTTGACTAGCTGTGTTGTGAGCCTTTGAATCTGATGTTAATATTATGAACATCGGTTCGGAACGTCACTTTCCCTTACAGATACGCAGGGATTTAACCTAAGATAATCTTATGATAGAGGCAGGAAACACGTAGTTTTGTTCTATTCTCCATATTTAGCCATCCAACTTCCTTGAGCTTGTGAGATATTCTGTGTATTCTTCTTGTTACATATATAAGTCTCAAACAAGAATTCTTGACTTTCTGAATTTTTTGTTTATAGTGACTTGTCAGATTCTGTCCATAAAGAGTATCTGCAAAATTCAATTGTGTTGGTACTAAGCTCTCACACATTTTTTTCAGTTCTATTGATAGGCAGAGCCTATTACCATATAGCAGTTTCAGGAAGGCATAGGCTCGTTGAATGAATTTGTTGGTGTATTCTAAACTCATGTAAGAATCAAATAACATGCCAACGTTTCTGGCTTCATCAACCACTTGAAGTGTATCTGCATTTATGTGAATTTCAACTGAATTGATGATTTTACTACTATTGATTTTTGACTCGAAAATGATTACACTAGATTTTTCTGTATTGATGAAAAACGAATGTGAAATTGCAAGTTCAATAAGGTCTCTAATATCAGAGTCTATGATTTCGCAGGTTTCTTTGACATCTTCTGGAGAAAATAATAATGTAATAAAATTGAGTATCGTCAGCATCGAGATACACATTACGGTTTCACGTTTCCTTAGCAAGGTTGACGAGTAAATAGTGAAGAGCAATGGATCCTTAACTTATACTTGTGATACTCCTGCCTTCAGTTTCAGATTATTCGACACTTGAGAATCCAAACAAACGTGCTGCTTTCTATCTTCCAGATAATTGCCCATATGTTTGACAATGTTATCAGATAACCCAATATAATGTTATATATTCAATAGATGTTTATGATTTAGGGTATCGAATGCTCTGCTAAAATCGAAGAGAGCCAATATCGTGCACTTACCCTGATCCGTTGCTCTTATTATGTCACCACTGATATATAAAAGTGAAGTTGTACAGCTATGAACTTTTCTGAATCCAGAGTGTATATTTGGCATCAATGAGTTTCTCTCAAGATATACTCTTAACTAAAATTTCATTGCCTTTTTTAAAACTTTTGATAATGTTGTCAAAATACTGAATTCACGCAAGTCTCCAAAACTCAGTGATTTTTTGTTGCATTTATCCATGTTCTCCAAAAAGCAAAAACAAACATTCATTAGGTTGTTTCAAATATTTTATTAATTTTTATGAGTCTAATTTGAGCTGCAATATCTCAGTGACTACATATTCAATTTAAATGAAATTTGAATCGGTTTACTTTTTCCAACGTAACACAAGTCAATCAATTCCGTCAGCATCAAAATTGTGTGCTCGGGTTTCAATGAAGTCGACGAAGGTTTTTTCTGCCTGGTCCTGATTAGAGAAGATTCTATCGGTAGGAAAGTTATCGAAGTGCTCGAAAAAATGTTAGTCGGTTGACGAGAGGTCTGGGGCGTATGATTGGTGAGGCAGAACTTTGACGCGAACGAGTGTTATCGTGGAGCAGGATCAGACTCGCTTCCGTTGACCAGTGTGGGCTGCTGTTGACCTAATTTCTGGTACATTTTGTCGATTTTCTCACAATAGCACTCTGCTGTGATATCGTGGCCAGATTTCAGGAAGCCATAGTGAATCATATTATCTTCTAACCACTATACAGTAACCATGGTCATTTTTGATGGGTTTTCACTTTTGGAAAGTGTCTGGGATCCTGATATCTTAGATGATCCACTTTTCATCACACATGACTATCCTATCCAAAAAAATGATCGTTTTGGTTGCGCAAAAGCAAAGAATAATAGACTTCGAAACATGACCATTTCTGTCGATGATTCAAATCATGCGACACTCACTTTTCGAGCTTTTTGACCTCCAATAGGCTTTAACAAAAAACCCTAATATGAGCTGTTACCCAGTTTTTCTACTATCCCTTGCACAATTTGTGATGGGCCAAGGTCCACGAACCCTCGTTCCGGATTACTGTAGGTCGACCATTTTGGAGTTCATTTCCGAGGCTGGTTTTTTCATTGTTTTTCAATGAAGTGTGTCCTGTTTCACTTATATTTTTCACTGTATCGATTCTGCTTTCCACATTTTCCAGAGTTTGATCTCTGGAATCATTTTTGTTATATCCAAATTGAGTTGTTGGTTGTTAGTTTCAATTTTGTTGTTATATTCTTCCGTTTTCAGAATCACCGTGGACTCCAGCAGACAAAGGAAATGCCACGGTGATTCTGAAAAACGGAAGAATATAACAACAAAATTGAAGAACTACTAGACTCGGCATGTCTCACAGGAAGTTACTTTCAATGGGGGGGAAACATTTATGAGCAATTAGATGGCGTTGCGATGGGAAGTCCAGTGATAGCTAATTATTTCATGGAACGGTTTGAAGGGAAGGCGATAAACACTTTTGAATTGAAGTCGACCTTATGGCTACGTTACGTGGATGACACCTTCGTCATCTGGAAACATGGAAGAGACACCCTGAACCGTTTCCTAGACCACTTGAACGCCCAACATCCGAGCATAGAATTCACCATGGAGATTGAGCAAGGACAACGGATAGCTTTCCTAGATGTACTAGTAGAACGATGTGGTACCAGACTAACCCAGAAAGTGTATCGAAAACCTACATACACGGATAGATACTTGCACGCACTATCGAACCACCATCCTAGCCAAAAGCAAGGAGTTATCTACACTCTAACGGAAAGGGCTCGGAGAATATGTGAACCAAAACATCTGGAGAGGGAACTGAAATACCTGGAAGTGACCTTGAGATCGAATGGATACAGTGCCTCCGAGACCGGAAGAACCATGAGCCTAACCTAACCTAACCTAACACGGCTTTCCGTGTTAGGAATCACACGTTAAAAGGTAAGACCTCGTTAGTCCTTAGCTTGCACAAGTTTCTCAACTTCTGAGAGTTGTCGTTCGTATGGGGGCGACAGCTGATTAACGGAAAAATAGATTTTAAACAGATTTTTAAGCAGATCTACCAGAAGCGGTACATATCAAAAATACACGACGGACTCAACGTTTTGAGGTTCAACTCAGTACACCTCGAACTTCACTATCTAAGAACTCTTAGACTTCCTTGGAATAAACTCCCAAATGGATTTAATCTCCAGCGATTCAATCCAATGTGAATCGCTATTTTCGCGCAGGCACCGATCTTAGATTGACTTGAGGATTTTTCTGTAGTGCTTGTGTTTTTTCTTTAAAAAAATTGTTTGCAGATAGACTCATGCTGCTTTGACCAAATTTGAATTCTTTAAATTTCCAATTTTTTCCAAATTTTCTCATGAATTGCTTTAAAAATAATCAGAAGTGAAAACCAAAAAAGGTCTCAAAAAACAAATTAAATATTCGTATAAAACAAAAACAGTGTTCGAAAATGGAGTCATTGAATATGCACGTATGTCATCGTATGATTTCTAAGTATCAATCATGAATGAGAAAAACCGCAGCGTGACTTCTGTTCTGTAGTACTATCGCTAAATATATTCCTATATTTGATAAGTTCATGAGAAATGTGTAGGTGTGTTGGGGTTTCAGAGGATTATGTAGAAATTCCACAAATATCCATTCATCTATCAATCAGTATATATACTTGCATTGTACGTCTAAGAAACTTGTATACATCAGTTAACCGCTGAATCTTCAGTGCTCAGTTTCATTAAAACAATGATGATGAGTAATGAATATCATTAGTCTTGGTACAGTGTATAATTTCCGAGAATACGTGATTTAAAAATATCCATTGTGCACAATATTTCTTGCTGAAAATCGAAATGAAATCAAATATGAATTTCTCTGTATTGGGAGATAAAGAAGGCGGTGCATTTCTTTTTTTTATCACGGAGTCAGGTGAGTTTTAGAAATATTTGGAATATACTCGTGAAAGTGTTGTCTGTGAATTGTATTTTCGCATTTTTTTCCAATATTCAAAATAACCGCGGAACATTTATTTAGACAGCTTCAATATATGTATTTTGGAAGATATGTGTAAATTGAATTGAAATAGGTATATTTTTAGGAAGGATTGATTTTTTGGAAAGGGAGGTTTTGGGTTTCTTTATTCAAAAAATGTGTAACACAGGTCGATTAATTCCGAACATGTGGTGCAAATTTCCCCCTGACAGATGGAAATTTGCGAAAAAACAAACCAAATTCACTTTGAAAAAATGTTTGTATGTAATGTTTAATTGAAGCCGAGCTCGATAAAATACTTTATCATAGCGTTGTGAAAATCAAAAGTTCCCAGTGGAAATTGAAAAAGAAACATTTTTTTCATTTTCAAGATAATTACATTCCATTCCCAAAAATTTTTGTAGTATTTTCATAAATTTTTAAAATTGATTTCCTAAACAAAAGTTTCATTGTTCATTTTGAACCTCATTTTTATCTTATCAAATGTGGAAACAAATTTTTGTTGAATTTTTTTGGAAAATACAAGTTTTTTTTTGTTGCCAATGTTTTTTATCTCTTTCAGATATCGGGTAAAATGTAAACATTAAAAACTCTCACAGGAGGTACTGCGTCCAATGAAACTAGAAAATTGGATTCATTGTTTCATTAGGCCCAAAAAATGTACAAGACAAAATCGTGCAAGATGATCTCCAAAAGAATCCCTACTATGGCAGCCTTAGTGTAGTTTCATCAGATAGATCGACTACCACCATTTTTACGGTCTTTGGAACCGTCTAAGATAAAACATTAAAACGAATATTATGTTGGGTGAATAAAATCTGCTATTCAACCTCTGGTAATATCGACAGATCGCAATTTATAGAAGAGAATATTTTCAATATTCGCATAACGTGTTGTTCTAGAATTAATTTCACGTCCAACATTTCCTATCTCCACTTTCATACATATGAAAATACGCTTTTGATTTGTTTTTCTCGCCCTATAGGACTCATATGCTAAATTGTACGTTTACACTTTGTTATTTTATATTCTTTTTTTTTCTATTGACGGTTCCTATATCATTGTATAATGATCATTAAAATGATTATTCATAGTTGCTATTGTATTGTTCTGTAGGTATACGTATGATTTTAACAATCAGCACCGACAACAATAAAAATTTGTATTTATTTTATACTTCAACCTGTACAGAGAATTACTTTCATTCTGGGGGTCTGTGTCACCCCTATCATCAATAATATTTTATCTAAGTTTAAATATCTGTACACAATCTATAAAATGCCCTATGGCAGCATTATTTCCACGAAAATCTTCATTTCGGAATGATTGATAAATAATGATATGTCATTATCAGTTTTGCTGTAAATATATATTTTATTGTAGGTAATAATGATACTTTCCAAAAGCATTTCAATTGTATTCACGGAATAGTTTAGGTAGTATAGTTAGTAATATTTTTATCAGAGATAGTGTACTTCATTTCAACTTGCGATTTACTTGAGTTAATTTTCGAAAGTTCAATCTTATCGTTTTCCGTCCATCACCCTTGATTACTTGTATGTGATAAAAGTATTCTTTATTCACACAATAAATCATCACACACAAGCATATCATTATACTCATTGAGAAAAAAAATTGAAATCGTTGTCCCATAATCATATCATCAATACCTGATAAGGTCGTTTTTTTCAGTTTTCACTAGGTAATACATTTGCAAAAATTAAGAACATGAATTTCGTTACAATAAAAAATGTACAAATTGGCTTTTATATATGAATGTCAGCATTTGACAGAATATTGATCAAAAAGAAACACTGAAAAAATTAGAATTTCAAAGAGTTGAGTATTATTTTTCCGAAACGTCAATTCGAAAAACAACTGAATACAAAATTACATTGTTGAATGCAATATTTTAAGTGACTGTTCTAACTTTTGGACATGCATTCATAGCAAAAAAGACCAATCTCGAATACCAGGTGTGATGAAATATAATAGTTGAATATAGGATAACCCTCAAATCAATATGTTTGCTACGTCTTTCAAAACTGTTTATAGACACTGTATAGATACTTTAGGAACAGTTTGATTTCGTGAATAAAGAATATAGATAACGGTTTTTCTGATATTCCCCTAACAAATGTTGCGTTAAAATCATTAATACCTATGTACAGCGATTCAAGAAAATCATATCTGGTGTGAATAATGATCATATCAACATCTGATGTCTCTATATATTTAATATTTGTTTACACCTCATATTTTGTAATATTTGTAATCGTGAAATTATAATTATACCTAAGTTAGATATTATGTATGTAATCATTTTCTGTAATTGGGTAGGGTATGTTCATGTTGGTAATAAAATGCTATTTTTATGTCCAATTCATATGAAATAAAAATAGCCTGGAGAGAGCAGTCAATGACTTATAGGTACTTATCATTGTTATACGTCCCAGATAAAGTCATACAATACAATAACAGACCCATGGTGAATTTTCAAAGGGTCATTCAATACCTCTTGAAAAAGTATGATTTTCATAGACCTGAAATGCAAAATGAGTTTTAGCCACATGACGTCAATTGAAGGTGGTGCATATGAAAATCCTGCTGAAAACAATAACCCAAGTTGGAGAGTAACTTGCTGAAAGTTTTAGAACGGCTTTAATCGATTCCAATACAATTCACTACTGAGATATTTCCAAAAATTGGGGAAGAAAAAATTTTCATTTTGTGGAAAGTGAACTCTTTATGCAATGTGTTGGTGATTATTATGAAATTAGTGTTTCATATCAAAAACAGTCGTTTTTCTTATCAATAACAAATAACAGTTTCAAAGCAACAGTGTCAATGATTTGTAACAACTGCAATTCAATCTGTGATATGTGCGATATTAATGATAGTTCTGTAAGTTATATTTTAAAATGTATTCCCACTTGAACCTTTTAACTGTGGTCTCTTTTACTTTTTTCCTTCTTGTGATATCTTCTGTTTCTATTTGTTGTATTCCAGCTATAATGGTCTTGAACCCCTATTTACGGTTAGGATGTCAAACCCATGTTTTCCTTCCTATGAATCAACTAATTCATACAGCATGACAATATGTATGGCCTCTTCGATATAAAATCTGATTTTCCAAAAGACAAACATGAAATTATCAACTTTGCATATGAAAATTAAAATTATTAGGTACTATTTTTCTCTTCCATTTTCTGTACGGCGTTCGGTTAGAAAATATTGAGCTTTTGGGCAAATTATCGTTCAACTTGCTTACAATTTTTCAAGGCTTTCAACATTTCATTTTTTCACTTCAGGATTATACAAATCATACACTTTCGAGAGCTTCATATAACCCCCCATCCCTTTAAAAATAATTTTCAACGAACACAAAAATCTGTTTGAAATCTTCTCTTCCCGATTTGTATTCAGTACCTGGCGATAGTCCTCTGGGTATGGCCTGGTTCAATAGATGAAACCTAAGAATATTTTCTAATTCTCAGTTCTCAGTAGTTTATATTACTCAGTAAATGAACAATCGAGTGAATTTTTCTGTAGTTCAAAATTATATCGACTCATCACGAAAAAGTATTTTGAAGAATATGAATCTGATGATATTAAGATTTCAATTTTCACTAAATACTTTCAACTTCAATAAAGATTTGTTAACAACAATATACATATGATTATCTGTGAGAAACTGTAAACCTTGTTAATAAGTGGAAAATACGTTAATATTCAGGAATAAAACTTCTCAAATTTATTATTCCAAATTTCAAAGAACACGCCATTCCAGATGACGGAACTATAAACAAGCACAACCGAAAAAACAGCAACGATAAAATGGCTAATAGAACTTCACTGATATTCCTTCTGTATCCAAAACACGTTGGCGACCAATTTTGCGATTTTTCTTGTTTTCGATTACAAAATCGAAAATAATCCCGATTGAAATGGAAAAAAAACTTATTGTATATGTCAAAGTTAGTGTGATCTTCACGTATCATTTCAGTTTTTTCAAATGAACCGTCACGGTGACCGAAATTAAAAGTTTGGGGACACAACGAATCCCAAAGCCCGACTGACCCATTTTCCAGTTTTCCATCTGCACCAGATGCACATTGCAGCGATGATGCAGTACATACTCGCGCATAGTTAGAATAAACTAAGGATCAAAATAGTTGATGCAATATGCATAGTATACCTGGTACGCATGATGCCTTGTAAAATATTTAGTCAAAACCTCTTGATCTATGGTACTCTTGATAAATAACGAAAAGATCCAACAAGTTTCGACATTTCATTCACAGTTGTGCTCGGTACATTCGAAAGTAACAATGCTTGACAATGTCAAATTTGTACTTCAATTTCCAATGTTGATCACATTTATTAATAAATTGATAATAAGTGAAAGACTTTCTCTCCGATCGCAACATAGAGCGGTATTTCTTAAAGTCAAAACACAAGTACCACAGAAAAATCCTTAAGGCGCTTCAAGAGCGGTGCCTGTGCGAAAGTAACGAATCACATTGGATTTGAATCGCTGGAAATTAAATCCATCTGAAAAAACGTTCTCAGAAAGTTTATTCCACATAAACGCACTTCTCCAAATAGATGTCGTGGTCAGAGTGGAGTCCAAAAAAGTGTCATCTAAAATAAATTTGCGTTTGAATAAAAACTGAAGTGGCCATCTACACCAGTGACCAGGCTAGATGTCGACGGATTCAACGAATTCCGTCAGTTTGTGTTATTATTATTTAAAGGTCTTCCGAGAAGAAGGTGATCAGTAAAAAATGAAGTGTTTTTTTTAAAGGTGGATGAAAAAAACTTTGATTGGCTGCATTGCCTTGAGATTGCTGCGACCTCGAACGAAGCTTTTGTTCACTATGGACAGGAGGAGCCTGGCCAAATGCGCTGGAAGCAAAGGCCAAAGAAATTAGAAAGAGAAGTGAATGATTTTTTAACATTATGGTTCATAAATTAAAGATCTACACAAAAATCACGCGACAGATGTCATTCTATAAACATGTGACATTCTGACAAATAAATTAAAGTGATCCCTTATATCAGTGATGTGCTATATTTTTCTTGAATAACAGGTAGATGGTTTTTATGTTATTTCTAAAACGCGCTGTGAATTTTAACAGCAGACTCGAGTGAGTTTTTTTATCAATATGTAGGTCATTGCAAATAATTTTTGACGAGGATAGCATGAAAATTACGACAGTGTGGAAGGGCCATAAAAATATATATTATTTTTTCCACAAACTTCGAACTTGAACACATTACATCAGGAAGAAGGCATGAGAATTTGAGGGTTTAATCCTTCACGATTTGGAAATATTCTAATTAATCATATTTTCAACTGATTTTGATGAGTTTTAGTGAATTTATATCATTGGAAAGCCATCAATATTCAATTCGAATACTAATATTAGTGAGGGGCTTGCAAAGTAACAAGCCTTCAATGCACGAAAAATATCGCTTCGACTTCTTCAAATATATTTTCTTTACAATTTATATTGAATTCCTTCTTTCAAAAGCATTGTTATTCGCTTATGATAAAAACAGAGCTGATCGCTCGGAATAACCGAACACATTGCGCGTTCTGTGATTCAATGTCAAAAATTATCAGCGTGAAAACCACAGACCATATACCCGAAAACGTCGATGTCAATGTCGCCTGATACTTGTTGCTTCTAGAATTCCGGGTATTTCCATGAGTAATTTTTGTTTTATTTGCGTTTTTGTAACTTTTCATCTCTGTTGAAAGGTAAGTTAGCTAAATTGTTTTATTCATTCAATTCAAACAGGACAAGTTTCAAGAGCCTCGTAATTTTCAAGAATGGCGGACTCATCTTTGTTGTTAATTAACTCTTTTTTGAATACAATGAAGGGAAATACACTTGTGATTAACAAGGCTTGAATGATATTGAATTTTAGATAGTGTTATTTTTAGTTACAACGTTTTCATCAATTCTGCATAGTAATTTAAGATGTTTTTTTCAATCTTGAGAATCTATTTTCTCTAGGTATCACCTAGAGGAATTTGTGAATTTAGTGTTTGAGCAGTGATTTCTAGCTTTCCAAATGATGTCATTTTTCGACAATGAAGAGTATTTAATTTCATTTTTATAAGTTCAGGAAGGTGATGCCTAAAGGTATATGGCTAAATAGCTTTTCAGTTGGTTTTGAAATGGATTTTTTTTCGCAATATACTTGTATAGAAACGTTATCTTAGTGTGGCATTTTAGAGAGTTTGAATGAATCAAATTATTACTGCAGGCCAAAGACATAATTCAGTACCATCTTTTGTCTCTATTCGATATTGTTTGGAGTTGTGTACAACACATACGGATGTTATGTATTTATATTTGACTTCATTTCTCCTCCAGAAATATACTTAATAGCTAAACTAGGGTACCGAGATACATGTAGAGATGCTTTTAGACAGCTAAAAATTCTTACGGTAGCCAGCACTTGTATAGTAGACGCCAGTGCATGCAATTACAGAAAGAAATCCAATTTTCATTCCTCTCTTCCATAACCACAATACTTGTTCTAAAGATCTGATCTTACCAAACTCTCTTAAAACTTCTTTGTATGAAAAAAGTGTAAAGTACAGTGGTTGTAAATTATGCAAAATGTTTCCAATAACTTAAGAATTCAGATATCAATATATTCAAAAGTCAGCTGAAAAAAATGCTACTTTAAAGGATTTGTTACATCATTCAAGAACTAACCTGAGATCTTCAGCTTTAGCAAATTTGGTTATAGTGTTTACTCCTAAATGTTTTGCTTTGATTCACCGAATACTTGAGAAAATTTGTGTTGTTTTTTATAGTCAACAACCATTTATTTTTATACTTCTATGGATGTTTGTCAATACTTTTAGGCTGTTAGTGTTATTGAGTTGTTTTTATTATTTTGACTGACTTTTGTAATATGGTTACATGTAGTTATTTACATTTATATGTTTTTTATATTTAGTTTTGGACTCGACATTTTCTTTGTTATTGTGCATTGATTATTTTT
>WOGO01007425.1:0-10801 GCA_015342085.1 Leptinotarsa defecta | reverse complement strand
TGACCTTGAAAGAAAGTCCTTGAATAACTTAGAGAAAAGTGTTATTGTTATTGTCATGACCATCGACATCGACCATGAGTACAGAGGATGTATATACATAAATGTCGAGTGAAACCGTTATCGACAACTTCTTCAACTGTGGAGCATGAGTGTCTTGAATCAAGCATACCGCACACCTTGCTGTTGAAGTGTCGAAAGAAGCACTGCAATACATTCATGCATCGCTGATGAAGTTCAGGTTTTTGTGCACTCAACTGGATTTCAAATTATCATTCAACACTCATATAGATGCAATCTACAAAAGGTCAGGGAAACTATTTCTTTGCGAGCCCTCAAAGATAACTTTCATAGAGAGCATCTTTTGAACATTTATTATGCTTTGATTAATTCAATTATGATTCACAATGTACGTATAATTGTGTAGAGGCGAGCTACCAATTATTCTAGTGTTCTAGTAACAATTTGAAAAAATATTAATTCGATTGATATTTGATCTCAACTATAACGAGCCATGTACTACAGCCAGTACTACACATTGACGTGTATGGTGTATCTAATATTCATCTGAATGAAAGTATGATATAAAATACTGATTTGTACATTTCATAACCCACACTGTAGCGTATAATTTTTTTTATACAACCGCACAAGCTAATGGCAGCCCTTAGTCAGGCGGCACTGGGTCATGGGTTCAAACTACATAAAATGATTTTATTATTATCATAACGTTACCTTTTTTTGACAGTCAATTGCTATGAAGCGCAACTGAAATTTTTGGTGTTGTGGAACTCAAAAATATATTGAGTATTGACGAAGAGTAATGAAATGAAAGTTTGAATTACCCAATTGAATTTCAATAATAACCTAATATATTTGGGTTGATGAGTATATACAATGAGTAACAAAGTACCTATGAATTTTCTAATGCTGATCAGTTTTTAAATTGTTCGGTTTTCAACCGGCTTGATGATACCATCTTATACTATTAATGTAATATATTGAGAATAGAAGAATGATAATGTTTCAATCAGTTGATACTCATATATGAAATAACTTCAGAACACACTTAAAATTAGGTGAAACTGACCTCAATAATCTTCTCTCGGTAGTGGTGACATTCAAGTGGGTATAATGTTATTCGTTCATCTGAATGGAAGGTCAGAAGAAATCAAGAATCAGGAATGATTGAAATAAACTGGACTCGACAACACGGGCTAAAAACTAAATGGGCTCAGCAACTGAAGGGTGTTCATCAAATTCATCGAAATCCGCTGTCTACCACATTGAAAAATGGAAACTTGGGAACCAGAAGTCTCCAGTAGAACGTCCTAAAGTAGAGACCCTGTGAAATAGGTACATTTTACTACCCATTTCATGGTAATTATACTTGTATGAAAGGAAGGAATTTGAATGTCGTTCCGATGTAGAACGGTTTATTTTAAAACAGTTTTTTACATACCTCTTGACTTCAGAGGAATTTTGAACCACGATAAGCCTTCAAACAAATAAACAAATGGAATACTGCCTGTGCTTAATAAGCATATCATCAAACACCAAAAATAGAGCAGATGAATATGAGGTCTAATCCTCCCAACAGATACTGCCCGACTCTTCATTTTTCCACAATCTCACAAAAATACCAAACTTCAAAGCTTTTTTGTTGAGCACGAAAAACTAGCTAGAACTCGAGAACTTTCAGCTTCAGTGTAAAACATTGGACGTACGAGATTGGATGATTTTATATTGACGCAAGAGCCGAGGGCGGGATAGAGAATTAATGCCATCTAGATTGGGTCTACCTTGAAGGTGAATACTCTGTGATTCAAATGTAAACAATGAACACCGCTCCGGAAAGATTACTTAAGATTATCACAACAATACAAGAAAATAACCAGTTGTATACATGGCATCATACATCAGCTGAGTGAAATAATATAGCACTGAATAAATTCATCAAATGAATGTAACTTTGAATTATAAAACTATTTCTTTGTTTACTTCCAGGAGACAACAGGTAAGCTCATTGAATTTAAAAATTGAAAACTGAATTTTGGTCTTATTTCAGGTTATCGCAATACTGTACAGCTGAGAAGTAGATTCATCAAGGTAAACATAGGGACGCTGTATCAATTCACGAATAAACCTGTAAACTTTATGCTGTTGAATTTGATCTCATAATAATGGATAATGCACTTATCAATAAAAGAAACAAACACATAAGAGTGATGATGTTAATGAATATCCAACCGAACACAAAAATAAAATATACTAAAATGTTCTTCACACAGGTTAAAATGCTAAAAATTTTGTGCGAAAATATGAGATGCACTTTAGTGCAAAATATAAAATGGCAATAGATAAGTCACAAAAATGTTGCACAATATTTCAAATTGAATCGCGTTGTAGTCCGCTATACCATAGAGGTTGCAACTTTGGTTGGTGCTGTGTGTGCAGTGTTGATGGAGGTTAGTAGGTAAGTCCAAAGTAAGTGTTTCTTTTTGATCTTCCACTGCAACCTCCAAAAGATCTATTGCATTAATTTTATCTCACACCTATTCAAACTTGATCAAAAAAGTGTAGGTTTTCAATTAACCTAAATAATTTATTTCATGAATAATCATTCAGGTCATATAGAAGAAAACTCTGCCAAACTGTCCTTCGACAGTCCAAGTCTGTTCATGTGATGATTCAGATTTGAATTCAACAGGTATAATTTTTTGGATAGGTTAGACTCTCTACTTCTTCATTTTCATATGAAAATGTGTTAAATTCCAAAGGAAGGGAAAAGCCATTGATTTCGAAATAATTAAAAATTCATTACTTTCTTCTTTTCTTTACAACAAGAGACATTTTTTGTATGAAGATGGAAAGTTAGTCATGTATACAGTAAGTACGGTCATGTGTATATCAATGTTATGCGTTTTTGTACTTGATGTTTTGTATTCCTCTATTCAACGCAAAATAAAGATAGTTTATGATCAATGGCGTTTTAACAAATATCACATGACGCTGTGAATGAACCATTGTTATTGAATATTTCTTTTGGAAAATCACAGTGAAGTTTTGAACTTAAAAAATGGCATTGTCGAGAGCAATTGCACCGTTGGACGTAACATGTGCCAGTGTAGGAGAGAAACGGAAATTTTGGATTCCAAAAACCAACAATTACTTGAAAGCTGATGAAATCGACAAAAGAAAGGAAAATGTACAGTGTGTACAGTTTTTACAGTACATTGGCGATGAGGGCATACGTATATTCAATACATTCAAATTTAAAAAAGGAAAAACAAAACAGGATTGAGCCCTTGATACGCGAATTTGACAATTTATTTCAACCACAAACGAATCTAGATAGATATAGATATATTTATTAGATCATGTTATGTATAAAATACATTTATGACAAGTCAGAAAAACAAATAGATGCAAGGTACAAAGTTTTATATGAAATAAAATGAACAGTAAAAATTTGTAACAAGTTTACAGGGTACATTATAACATATTAACAAATTAAGTGTGGAGGTTCGGGGAGCATCTTCCTTGCGTCAAAAGTGTGTCTACGCACACGTTCTGAATATTCTGAAGTGGAATAAAAACAGTTTTTTTTTATATATAACTTTTTCAAAACAAAACATATTCATATTTTTAATATTGTCAGAAAGTGCATTATACAATTTAAAAGCATAGGAGTTTTTTTTGTGATTTCATCAACCTGAAACGTTGAGGTCTAATAAAATTGCTGTTACGTGTATCATTATTGTGTAAACTGGATTGCTTGGGAAACCAGAGGGCCCCTTTGTGAATATCTAATAGGCTTGAGTAAACATACAAAGAAGGCACCGATATAATTTCATGAGTGAGTGATTCAAAATCACTTCGAAAAGTATTCAAATTGATGTTTCAAATGTTGGGTTTTAATTTTTTAAGGGATTTGTTTCTAATTCACATATTGGCAACAGCGCTTATATCAAGTTGAAATAATTTATACTTTAAAAAAGGAAAATTATCTTTATAAATGAGCAATTAGGGCAAATTATAAATTATAGTTCAATACCACCACCACAAGCCACATAAACAACAGTTGTTTTGTTATTTATTTATATAGAGGAAGATGGTTACGTGCACAAAATGTCATATGTCACAGAATGTCTCGGAACTCGGAACATAAGTAAACAGAACAGCACGCCTCTGAAATATGCCATTTTTGTTTGTCTCATACAGGTAACAGATTCATTGTCCTTTATTAGCTATAACCGATGTTGCCAAATGGTGAAATAGAAACGAATCCCTTTAAATGCTGAATGCATTATTTCATTCATCTTTTTTTAGTATTTAAATAATTTTTTAAAGAAAAAGGTTGAAATGATAAATTTAGAATGCGTTGTTTTAGAGATCTTTTATGAAAAATACTTGATTTTCGTCAGGAGGAACATTCCCCGTTGTGTGAAATGATTTCAATAAAATCATGTTGAATGTAGCAGTTTTATTAAGTTGTTTCAAAAGTTTTCTTTTGCATTTTTACTAAGAATACTTGCACAAACAATAATATTGTTATCGATGATATCAAAAAGCCCTTATGGCAATTTTTGATTTGATCGAGCAATTCAGTGGCAATACTTATTTTCAATGTGTAATTTTTACCCATGAATTGAAGAGAAATACAATAAGTAAAAAAAAGAAAAATCCGAAAAATAATGAATAATTAGGGGTCCACACAACTTATTCCCAGGGCCGGATTTAGGGGAGGGCAGGCGGGGCTACCGCGTCGGAGCCTCCACAGGAGAGGGGCCCCACAATAAAGATAAAAATAAAATAGTAATAATAAAATAAGTGAAAAAATCCCCAAAAATAATGAACAACTAGGGGCCTAGACTCCTTCGTTGTTACAGGGCCTCCACACTTCCAAATCGAGCCCTGCCCAGTCCTATCTCAGGTTATTTTTGGGACAAATTAGAAGCGAGTTCACATATTTTTTATTTTCCAGATACAAAAGCATCCTGTGGTCTGTTCTGGTATTTCTACGTCATCCAGGCCCACACTTGAGGGATATCATTTGGGACGTGGTAGGATTTTCGATTTATACTCCATGCGCCATAGCGTCAACTTATATCTTGATGATGATATGCGATACACTTGTAAAGTCGAATATGATTCGAAGTGGGACGTTGTCGTCTCATATCATTGCGTTTTCTGCCGTGTTTGGTGAGTAGAGGTACTTTGAATGTTTTTGTGACTAGTATGTGAAAGGTGTTCAAAATTCTGAATTTAACTCTTTTAGATTTCATTCAATTTAAAAAAAAAGGTGTTACATAAATCTTTGGTATACAGGGTGGGCCATCGAAAACTTGATATGGAGGTTTTGGGTACTAATCTATATATATATATATTTCTATAATTTTCAGGTATGGCTGCCATAGATTTCACCTACTCGTCCTGGCTACTAGTGACATTACAGAGACACATTGAAGCTTGGAGAGAGTGGCACGACAGCAAATGTACTTTGAAGGTAGTTCTCCCAAAGATAAAACTCAGGCCTCATAGGCTGAAGAAAGGACAACCTTAACAAATGGGAGACATAAAATTCAAAATAAAAATCTACGGAGTACAATATCGACTTTTTGAATGATCCTGTTTTATTTTCGAAAAATGCAGTCGCCGTTCCACTAACGTTACAGTTAAACTCGAACCATGCTCGATGTGGAATTGGTTAACTTCCTGAAAAGTCTTGCTGCGCCATCTGTCGGACAACGCTTAGTCACTTTGTGTAATTAAGCTGTTGATGCGCCATCTAAGTAGCAGTAGCCAAAGTAACTTACTGTCTCTAATTCATAAGAACCCAGTGCTGCGCCATCTAACGAGTAATAGCTGAAGTCGAATAACATTTTGTGTTCACTTTTCAATTGATGAATGAGCCTAAAAAAATCTTGCTTCTAATACACAATAGCTAAGATAAACTAGTATTTCAGGAGTAGCTAAAACAAAACTCTACATTCGGGAGGAAAATTTCAATCTTAAAAATAACGGCATGGTTTGGGATAGAACTTGAGTTATATTCATTACTACACCAAAGGTACTGAACAGTGCGTCACAAGTACTCAATTATCATTGTTTTTTTTTATATAAGGAACAAGCTGAAACGAATAAGTATACTTTGTTCTCATTTCCCAAAATATATAGCAGCGCCATCTAACAGGCAATAGCTGAAGGCCACTAGTATTTCACGTTTTCTTAATACTATTGCTGCGTCATCTAAGGAACAGTAGCTGAGACAAAGTAATACTGTTAGTAATTTTCAAAACACCCACTGCTCTGCTAGCTGAATAATATTTTGTATTCCTACTTTTTCTAGTCATTGTTTCGCCATCTATCAGATAAATGAACGTAGTAAATTAACAATTTATCTCACCTTTTAAAATTTGTGTTTACGTCGTCTTCGAAAGGATCAACAGATTTCAATAAGTTTTTGTGCTCTCACATTTTCCTTTTTTTTTTTCGGTAGAGTAAATTACTTGTTGAAAAAGTGTTTGGCAATTTTTCACTGTACCAATAAATATTTCTATAAACAATCATGAACTGGGAAAGAAACAAAAATGACCGTACCATATAAACTTTATGGTAAAGAAATGTTCATTTGTTTGAAATCCTAAACAAATTAATAGTAAATGATTATGATCCGACGCAAAAAACACTTCTTATATAAAATCACAGGCACACGAAACTCCACTAAGATTAATCCGTCCGATAGTCTTAGAACACAGGCTGGTACCAATTGATATCCCCTACAATACACCCGCTCACGAGCTGATGATGCACCGGGCTGAACTTGCACGAAACTACGATATCTTTGTGGCGATTGGCAAACTCCTTAACGATCTTCAGTTGCCGCGGCCTATCCGGAATGCACATCAACATTTCCTGACACTTGTAGTTGAAGCCCAATAGCCTCACCCCCTTGTCGTAGGGGGAGAATATCACCCGGCCGTCATTCGAGAGGCACAGCTCCTTGATGAACCCCTTTCCGACACCCTTCTCCCTGATGAAATGCGTCATGCGGGGGAGGTTCTTTATTATTCTCGTGCGCTGCTCCGGACACTGGCGGAAATAGGTGCTGAAGGAGGAGTCTGTACCTGAAAGAGATTACCAACTGTATATAAAACAAAGGACGATGGCCATCAAGACTTTCGGATTTGCCACCAATTGAATTTTTGATATTGGTCAGCAAGACTTTCAGATTTGGCATCAATGGAATTTCAGTTGTTGGTAAAGTAATGGACAGAGGCCACCAAGACTTCCAGACTCGGCACCAACGAAATTTTACAACTGTACCTATATAAGGTAAAGGACATAGCTCACAAGATATCCAGATTTGACACCAACGGATTTTCTCATTGCCGCCTTCAAATTTTACAATTACAAAAGAATACAGTGCATTTCTTTAATGTTCCCCTCTTTTATTTTTTGAACGGGCCAACTCAAAACATTGAAATTTGGGACATTGAAGAAATTCACTGTATACTAGTCATAGCCAGTACATCAATCTTACCAATGAGTCCACTGTTGAGTATCCCCATTCCTGGCAGCTGGAAGTTATCCCACATATTTTGGGACGCCTCATTGAGTTCCCGATTATAGTACTCGTTAAGGGGAATGTATCCCATCCATAAATCGGTCGGTCTCGAATTGTTGCCGTTTTCCGATTCTTGTTCTCGGGGAAGCTCCTCCTCGACGGTCGTAAAAGCGTTTTCGTAATCTTTAGGGTCTCTGGTTTGGATGTCGTGGACGGTGGTATACTAGAAACGATAAGAAAATATACTGGAAATAGTTTATTCTCGTTGGATTGGAAGGTCTTATACAAACCACAAAAATACTGGGTTGAGTAGAAAGAAAGAAATTTTATTGACTTCAAATTACAATTTCTGTTACATTAGAAAATATCTGCAATAACAAAATTTGCTTAGGTACGTCACACGGAAAATATAAAGAAATATACATACAGTACATGAGGAAAAATCTCACATCACATGAGTTATGACTCACATATGTATATAAACAATATAAATACACATAAACCCACATATACATACATACCCATATATACATGCATGTCCACATATACATGCATGCCCATATATACATACATGTCCATATACACAAACATGTCCACATATACAAACATACCCATATATACAAACATGCCCATATACACAAATATACCTATATATACGTACATACCCATATATACATAATGCCCATATGCACATACATGTCCATATATACATACATGTCCATATACAAACAAAGTCATATATACATACAAATCTATATATTCGCACATATACATTTATTAGGACCACTAACAATTGAATACCTCATGTGTGTGTGTACACACACCTTGCACTGATTTTAATATTTTATATGTATTATTTTGTACTATTTTTAAGCTTTGTAACCATGATTTATCATGTATACAATAAAGCATATTCTCTCTCTGTCTCTCATCAATCTTATAGAAAGCATGGGTGACAAGTGAATTTTTTACTTTGAACTTCACTTCTTTTATATGAAGGTCTTTCCACTCACCAGGCAAAGTGTTATATATTTTTATGTGAAGAAACTCTGTTTGTTTGGCTGTTTTGATAATGCATCTTCGGTAGCCTGATGATGTCTTTGTGTTTTGTATCATGATTGTGAATCCTGGAGCCACTATTATATTCATTTTTATGTACAAACAATATTGCTTCTATAATATAAATGGAAGGTATGCCTTTAATACCATATTTTTCAAGTTTTATAAATAATGTGTCATGTGAAACACTGTCAAATGCTTTATTTAAATATATATTGAGCATCATTCAAGTATCTACCCCTTCAATAAAATGAAGAAATCTGTTTTCGACTAGAATTTCACTGATCTTTGTTGACGTTTTTTAAAATACTTTCACATACTGTTTCAAAATTTAATATATGCAAACCAACAATATACAAGTACTTACTTTCATTTTTTCTACAGTTTTTATGAATTGAAACTATGATTTTTGGGGGGGGGGTGACATGACTGATATCATTTGTATGATCTCAAAAAGAAATCAATAAAAAAAAATTATAAAACAATTCCAAGATTCAAAATAAACATTCATGAATGAAATTTCATATTGATTACCTCCTGGTTTTCGTCTCCATTTAAATTTCTAGACACGGCGCACCAACCATGAGGATGTATTTGAAGAGAACTAATAGCTTCAGCCTCCTGCGGGAAATCATCGATGAATTCGATTCTGTTCCTCTTCCTCGTCGGAGAAAACAAATAGTTGTGTACTGTTCCAACTGGGAAGCATTGTTCACTAAGTTGCATCAACCTATACAGACTAGGCTGAAATATAATAATAATAGTCTTTATTTAAAATAGAAAATCGTAATGTAGAAACATATTCATATTAATGACAAAAAATACATTTTTTCAATTGATGTGGTTCCAGAAGTACCTGGTATGACCTAGAGATGGCGGTAGTTGTTAGAAAAGTATCACTGTATTAGACAATACACAATCTATATGTTTCAAGTTTGAAGACGCTGCGTTGTTTAGTATTTGTTTGGCAGCCATCAATAGCGAACGTTTTCGGTCAATTTGTGAAAATGGGTCATTGTTATGTGATACAATACTTTTATTTGGCCTCAGCCCAACCAATATTGAAGCTGGCCTGGATTCTACGCTGGGTGAAACTGATTTATGTCATATTTGGTTGTGGCAGTGGTAAATCAGTTTTTTTGTTCTCAAACATGTGAAAGCTTGTGATTAATGTGAATTTTGGTTGCAGCAGTGTCTCTCAAACATGGCAGAACATGTGAATGATGTAGTTTTTGGTTGTGGCAGTGGTAAATCAGTTTTTTTATTCTCAAAAATGGAAGAGCTTGTGAATGATGTAGTTTTTGGTTGTGGCATTGATAAATCAGTTTTTTTATTCTCAAACATGGAAGAGCTTGTGATTAATGAAGATTTTGTTTGCAGCAGTGTCTTTCAAACATGGGAGAACTTGTGACTGGTGTAGTTTTTGGTTGTGGCAGTGGTAAATCAGTTTTTTTATTCTCAAACATGGAAGAACTTGTGAATGATTTAATTTTTGGTTGTGGCAGTGGTAAATCAGTTTTTTTATTCTCAAACATGGGAGCGCTTGTGTTTAATGTGGATTTTGGTTGCAGCAGTGTCTCTCAAACATAGGGGAACTTGTGAATGATGTAGTTTTTGGTTGTGGCAGTGGTATATCAGTTCATTTATTCTCAAACATGAAAGAGCTTGTGAAGGATGTAGTTTTTGGTTGTGGCAGTGGTAAATCAGTTTTTTTATTCTCAAACATGGGGAAGCTCGTGATTGATGTGGATTTTGGTAGCAGCAGTGTCTCTCAAATATGAGAGAACTTGTGAATGAAGTAGTTTTTCGTTATGGCAGTGGTAGTGTTTTTATTCTCAACCGTGGGATAATTTATGATCTCAAACATGGGAGAACTAGCAATTAATGTCGTTTTTGGATGTATCAGTAGTAAGCTGTAGCTGTAGACGAAATGTCAGGCATAGAATTTAACAGACCAAAGACAAAACTCCAAGAAATAACTTCTGTCTGTAAAGAGTTTGTTTTAAGAAATGTCCATGATTGCAAATATCTCGTTGAGAATTGTTAATTATTCCTAAAAAGGCAAAATTAGTTTTGATTCGGAGAGATGGTTATAAAACAATGCATGAAGCTGCAGATATTTTCAACAAACTACATCCAGAAAATAATTAAATTATTTTATGGTCAACAGAATTT
>WOGO01007424.1:0-11168 GCA_015342085.1 Leptinotarsa defecta | reverse complement strand
TTTTAGGTCTTGTGTTTTATAATTCAGAATTTGATTTGAAATCAAAATAATACATAGGTAGCACTCAATTTTTATCAGTTGTTTTTTTCTGGACCTCATCAAAATTTTCCCACCGTTACCGGGCCTTACTTAAAACTACTTGCCGACCCCTGCGTAAACATTGATTCGTAGAAGCTTGCCTTGTGTCGAAATGGTGTAAAAGCAATGCAGAATACAATGAAAAGGGAAAATTCTAATTTGTCCCTATTGTGAACTGTGAATAGAATATATACCTAGATAGAGAATCGTGATAACAGCAAATATATTATGTCTATTATTAGACTACGGAAACTTATTTCATCCAATCCACTTACATTTAATAGTACAATGATGTGGTGGAGTGGATTGAACCACAGTCATTAAAGAACTTGTTCTGATAACTATAATGACTGATAGGTTGGATATTTTCACCTGAACTAGATCTGAACGTTTTACTATTTCAATAAGTATAATGAAATTGAGGAAAAAGTCCAGGTGCAATAGATTTTTCTGTTCAAAGAATTTCCATTTTTCTACATAGTTGATCAAGATAAGACAGAACATTGTAACGCCTACCCCAGTTATGAAAACTTCAATAACCGTCACGGTCTAAGGAAAAATTGTTGTTTGTTTTCGGTAGGCGTTTACCAGATTCTAGTGTGTGACAAACCTGGTACATTTACAAATTATCATCAGAAATGTATGTTTTCTAAACATGCGTATCTGTACGATCAACAGACTGTTCAGATTTCTCATGAAGTCTGATTAATTTTATAAAGTTCAAAAGTGGCCATGAAACAATAATGGCAAGTACACCCCTACATTGCACATAGTGTTTCAATAACAAAACTGAATCAGTGTAATGGATTCTAATATGAATGATGAATAAACACTTTGATCAATTAGAATGGGAATACAGAACTCAAACTGAATTCGACATAGCCGCAGAAAGATATTTTCAAAGAGGTTCATAATAATGTGAAATAGAAGATTATTTTTGATGCTGTAGGTTAGGAAACCATTTTTTGGATATTTTCAAGATGCCAGTTCATCACCTCAAAATATGCACAAATATTTTTTGAAATTAGATATAATCACCGGATTCCGAATCTTGATTTGTCTTCATATGATAAATTTTTTTCTCTTCGAAACTATCCTGTATTCGTTCTTTCATTTCATCAATTATGAATACAGCTGATTGAAATCCTAGTATTGGAATGACAATTTATGAAATCATTCATTGAAATTAAATGTAATATGGCACCCAAATTGAATAGAACTATTGTAGTAATGATATTAACATTAACACTATTTTGATGGTAATTTGAAATCAAATATAGTTGAACCTAGATAGATATTAGGTTAGATATGTTTCTCCGAAGCAATGAAATGGAAAAAATGAAGGTTAAACGCAAAATATAGTTCAACAGCGATTCTTCTCTTCAAACTGATAAAATAATGAAAAAGTTGAAGGATAGGACACCAATGAAGAGCTTAATTAATTTATCAAGAAAGAAAAAGTTTAGATTAGGAATAAACAGAATCTCGAACTTTAGGAACGACGAAAATCAAAATAAACATACAATATACTACAACTACAACCCTACAATACACTACAACTCATACATCAGAGTGTTTACGAAATGAGATGTAAGAACTGCGATGCAAAATATTGTGGACAAATCTATTAAATTAAGATATAAGGAACATACCAAAAATATGAAAGACCACAAAAATCAGCAGTAACCCATCATGTTTTGCATCAAAAGCATTCCATAGAATTTAGTTCATTAAGATTAGTTAGACAAGGTAACAACAACAGGCATCTAGATGCCTGGAAGAGCTTAGAAATGAGTCAACATAATAATATTATGAATAACAATGGTGGACCAATAGGGGAGTGGGGGCATAACGGGGATGCGGGTCACGACGGGGTCACCCACACTTACAGGTAACTTACAGGTAACTATGTAGGTACGTTAGTCGTGTTTTATTTTAGCCAATAAAAAGGCATTTCGCATCGGCCTTAAGTGTGGCAGTGGTCAGCGATTACAGTGCAAGCGTTTATTTTTGACGACCAATGCTTTCCTTCGGTGATATTTTATCTAATTTCAAACGGTTATCAAAACGCGTCTAAAAAGGTAAGTATTTAGATTACTACTATATTTTTTTAATATGTATTACTACTAACATCAACTATTGATATGTCTTGCGAAAAATCATTCTGACCATTAATTTTTTGTTGGTTACTTAAAATTCTGTTAGATATGGGGGCATAATGGGGACACGGCTGTGGCGCACAATGGAATAACCCGTTGTGCCCCATCCCCATTATGCCCCTGAATGGTCTGTACATTCGGTAATATTGCAATGATATCATTTATTTTAGGTTTTTAAAAAATGGCACGAACTCACAAAAAAAAAGTTCCAGAGGCAATTGATTCAGTTTTAAGCAAATCAGCAGGTTACAGAGAGCAGATCTATTGAACGATGTTCCACAGACCACATGGAGCGTCACGTCGCAAAAATAAGGAAAGGCGAGTTTTCTCTTAATTTATCTCCTGGTAACTTCAAATCCGTATTTTCCAAACAAGAAGAAGATGAGCTTGTTAAGTATGTAAAAGATATGGAGAAACGATTATTTGGATTGACAACTGTCGTCCTACGATAATTAGCCTGTCAGCTCACAGAAAAAAAAATGTTAAGACTCACAATTTCAACCATGTTAAAATGATTGCTGGCGTAGATCGGTTAAAAGGCCTCACAAAGTAGCCATGAATAAATTTTATTCGTTGCTTGGAAAAGTTAATGAAAAATATAATTCAACGCCAGATAGAATATATAAATGCGACGAGACTGGAAGATCATACGTCTCCAGAACAAAGAGCAAAATCATTGCTGAAGAAGGAAGAAACCAGGTAGAACAGTGGCAGACGATTACCGTCAGAATATGTTTCAATGCAGCCGAAACCTATATGCCTCCTATGCTGATATTTCCTCGACAGATAATGTAGCAGAAGTTATTGGATCGAGCTCCCCTAGGGAAGACGGCGGAATGCAACGCTCGATGCTTGATAACAACTGAAATCTTCATGAGCTGGTTACAACGGTTCGTCAAATATTATAGGGCCCCAATAACTAACCTGGTCTTGTTACTTCTAGATGGGTACGTAACGCATACGCAAAATATAGCGGTTATTGAAACTGCACGTAAAATTGGTGTTGTTATGCTTTTCTTGCCCCCCCCCATTGCATCCACAGGCTTCAACCCTTGAATGTTGGCTTCATTGAACTATTATGATCATGCTTATCCTAACTGGTTACGGTCGCACCCAGGGCAAATAATAATAACTTTCCAAATAAGCAAACCTTTTGCAAATGGTTATATTCAAGCTGCGATTATTCAGCTACATAAACAACAGATATATCGTTTACAAATGATGAGGTTGAAACAACTTCTTTATCTGCTGAAATTCAGCAACCACTGTCGCCTTCCCTTGAAAAGGTACCTATTTTTCCTGAAATATCGACACATTTAAATTAGAAAACTCCTACCTCAAAGCCTCAGCCTGGACCATTTATACAAGACGAAAATAGTGTTTCCCGGTCTCCAATTCGAAGAGTATGTCAAAATTGAACAACTGTCTCTGAAAACGCTTCTACCCCTGATAGAGAAAATGGGACTGAAATTCCCTTGAAATCGAACAAACAGCACCTTCAGTATGCTGGTTAATATTAAAATGAATATTATACATGTTAGGGCTAGGATAGATGAAGAATGCGATATTTTACCAGTTTATACATTTCCTGAGATACATATTCAGAACCGTTTCGTGTTCGAAGCTGAACAATTCAGTTCAAACAATTCAGTCCAATTAGAAAGGAAGGGTTATTTCCTTAATTACTATTTTCTTATTGGGTATTTGCCCTATGCTATGTTCCTGTCTAGCCAGTTTAATGGGGTCCTGATGCAGTTTCTGCGGAAGCAACTATTGGCCTCGACTTAGCATGAATCTTTTGCACTGATTCGAAATTAATCAGGCGTTTCCTCAAATTGGATAATCTCGAGCCCGGTAATCGATTCGAAACTTTATATGCTACCGAAAGCATTTGTGATTATTCTATATGTTTCGTGGTTTCTTCGAACAAGAGTATCTCATCATTATCAGACAATATAGTGAATCAGATATTATGAAAATGAATATGTCAAAATTTCCAAATTTTGAAACATTCATCTGTTTCAAAGTACCTACACCGTACTAAATTTTGAAACATTCATCTGTTTCAAAGTACCTACACCGTTGGTTCTACTAAATGCCTGCCGAAAAATAACTACTTACCCGGGTAACCCACGATGGACATTGAATTATATCGGACAGACATTATTCTTGCAGAGGTCAGTCTGGCAGACACTTCTTGTTCATCCATTAGCAGGGACATACTGAAATCAGTCGAATAGATCACCTGCAGACCGGTTCTCAGTTATTACCTGACATTAGAGCAGGAAAGATCCGACCCAAGCAGCAGTGTACCTGGTCCTCGATTAATTTCAACGCGGAGCCATTGCATATACCACTAATACCACGCTGGACAATGAATTTTATCTTGCAGATGTTTTAAGTTTTTCGAGCAGCAGGACTATGCTGAAATCGGTCAATCAGATCACGTCGAATTCATATTCCAAAGTTCCATCTTCAAATATTACGTGAATAGTAGAAAATTACGTGAGGAAAGAAAATAAATATTTCTGCAATACTTGAATATCTGCTTGGAAATTTGAAATAACAAGGATCAGTTTCATAGGACAGCAGACTCATGGAATGACTGAAACGTAAAATCAATAATATTGGGACTGACATATTCGTTTAAGTGAAACAAGTGGATACATACTACTTCATGAAAAAACAAGAAGATTAGATTAACAAACAATACTGATCAATCCAGTTGAAACAAACCAACATGGAAAAATAATTTGATATTGAGACTATAAATGGCGAAACACCTTAACTTCAGTTTTCAGAGATTTTTTTCAAGGACAGAGCACAAGCACTACAGAAAAATCCTCAAGGCACATTCAGGGCGGTACTTCGGCGAAAGTAGCGATTCACATTGGATTTGAATCGCTGGAGATCAAACCCATTTGGAAAAACGTTCTCAGGAAGTATATTCCACATAAACGCAGTTCTCAAATTGAATTAATTTTTGAACAGTGAAGTTTGAAGTTTACTGAGTTGAACTTCAAAACGATGAGCAGCTACAGTCCGTTGCGTATTTTTGATTGTACCACTCTTGGTGGAATCAAATGTGCCAAGGCACTAGAACTCTTTCCGTGAAAGTATCTACAGAAGTGAGACAAATCTCCAACCTTTCTCCGTTCCAGGCTATCAAGGTTGTACCTGATGTTCGCGTCTCCAATCAGGACAATACTCCAAACAATGTCTGAACTGAAGTTTATAAAGCATCAAAAGTTGCTGAGATGTATAAAATTTTCTGGTCCGGAACAATGTTTCGAACTTTCGGGAAGCAGTCTTCGCAATTCCAGCGACATGATTGTGCCAAGACATATTGGTGTCCATTTTAACTCCCAACAAACTTATCGAAGCATAGAGCAGAATTGTCTGACCTTACATTATAATATCCGGTTCAGATATAATAATGTAAAGTTCTTGGAGAAAACCGATGCCTGGATTTGTCGAATTGAACCTGATCACTTTCATGTCAACTCGAAATCACTTCTAGATTCTCATTAAGATATGCAATCTCCTGCTGCCGGTGAAGATATGCCTCGGTAGCCGATGTCTTAGAATCCACATGGAATGATGAGGCAAGAGTGCTGTCATCAGCAAAGCAATATATTGGATTCTTGGTTTCTTCCAATAACTTGTTGATATACAATAAAGAGTGTTGAAGACAATATGGATCCCTGGGGAATACCAACGTTGATGCTGAAAGTATTCGAGAAATATTCATCGACGGCCACTTGCAGGTAACGTTTCTCAGGAAGCTGGAGAGTCATACACAAAAATTATCCGACAAGTCATAGCATCAAACTAAGACCAGCAAACCCTCATGCCACACACGGCCAAACGCCTTAGAAATAGCAAGAAATAGCTCTTGATTCTCCATGTTTTTCGATTGCGTTATTCCAAATATGGGTGTCATAAGATAGAAGGTTGACTGTTTCTGAAAGTCATATTGATTTCCGCTCAAGATGTTGAAGCCTTTCAAATATTTGAGGATATGGTGGATCACGACTTTCTTCATGATTTTTGATGACACTGATAGTAAAGCGACTGGTCTACTGTCATTTGAAAGATATTTCTAGCCCTTTTTGGTGAAAGTATGAAAGCAAGTAATCTTCAAACAAGAAGAAAAAGTCTGGTAGCCTATGCAGGGGCTTAATTTGCAAAAGTTCCATTCAGTCATGAATTAGGTCCGTAATACGTCAGATGATATTTTTTCCAGCAGTAACTGGATCTAGAAATTACGATATTGTGTAGTGGAAATATTATTGATCAAACTATATATTCAAAATATGCTGAACATATTCACTACCCAACTTAATCACTGATCTGCAATAATAAAAATGGAAATTATTGAATTCATGCTAGTAGAATAGATAATTAAAATAATTTTTTAAGGGGCTTTAGTCCTCTCCGTTATTTGTTTGGTACACACTAAACCTCTGTTTCTAATTCAAACTCCAAGCGTTATTATAAACAAACACATTTTGAAATGACTAAATTTTGTGTTCAATGAGTCAAACAGTACATTTGGAATAGTAAAACGTGTTCATTTGATTTTATCAAAATTTGGAGAAAATTCTCCTCAGCTATTTCAATTCCATATCTTCTCTGAATCGCCCTATGAATCATTAACGATTTCTCCAGCCCAATCCTTTTGAACAGGAAATGTTTTTAGGATATTGAAGAAATACTGGATATCAAAACCGTTCGACTCAATAAACTCTGAACTTTTCGATTTCAATTTGTTACTGCGGTTTGTTCGGGTATATCAAATTCACAAGCTTATTGAATTACAACTCGATTCAACTTGTAATTGACTAGATATAAATGTCTTGATTTTCTGGGAATAATTACATTGCGGGTTACATTTTGTATTTACTGCTTTCAGAAGATGAGCGTGACTGTTGAAATCGAGTATGTTATGCTTGGTTGAAACGTGAGTACATTTTATCCTCATAACTCGATTTTAGTTTCATTTGTTCAACCTATTTTCATGTATCAGATTGTTACATTGCAGTCGTTAATATATGCGCGCTACAGGGTTACTACGACGGTATACACTTTGGATTCAGAACAAATAATGATTTATCTTATTTATGTAAGAGTTTCCATTTTCACTTCTTTGTGGTTTGAGATAGCATATAGAGTGTTTACTGTTTGTTATATGACAAAGTTAATATGGGATTGTATAATTTTTCACAAATTTGATGCTTAATTTTAAGCCCTTCCCTGTGTATCAGATATCCGATTATATTCCTGTACTTTTTTTCGCATTTCCTGCTCCACTTCTTTCATTGACATCACATTTTTAGAACCTTAATATTTTGAGTCTGCTGATTTGACTCCTATCTATCATTGCGTTTGGCATTCTGTAGACGAGTCCTAGTCATTTAAGTTGTTCTTAGAATGTTTACCCTATAGATCACATTCATTGCTGCTCGTTGTTATATTTCATTTTGAGATTCCTCTTCCTTCATTTTTTTTGAATTTACTGTAACCTCAACTTTGATTTGATATTTATTAGGATATGATTTCACACGATATATGTGAGTCTATTTCAAAATATTTTTTCTTGGACTTATGTTCAGGCATGTTCACAAATATTAGGATATCTCGATTAGTACTGTTTTTTGTCCCTGTGAAATTAATTATATGTGTTGTATTTTTCTTCCACTAACATACGTCAGGTTTGTAATTTTTCATGTAATCTGTGTTTTGACATATTTTTACCTGATCGTTCTGTAACATCGTTCATACTATTCTTCTAACTGATGAACCACTGTTTCATAAAAATCAATCACATCGGGTAACGGAAATATCTAATTTCACGAAATTTTGTGATCTCAATTCTGGATGAGATCATTTCAACATATTGAAACAATGAGAGGAGGAGTAGCTAAAATTTTATGTGCAACAAGAAATGTTGTACCAGTAAACCAGTAAAATAAACTGAATCGATGTTTTTTCAGTTAAATCATTTAATATTTAAATGAAGGATGGCAACAAATACATTATTGAAACCAATTGAAAAATATTAAAATGTAATTAGGAAGTTTATATTGAAGCTGAACTATAAGAAGTTTACAATAAAGTTGCATTAAACAAAGACTATTATATTTGAAAAAAACAATTCATTGCTTCAATTTTAATTATTATTTTTATTAATGATATATTTTCATTATATTAAACTTTCAGTTAAGATAATATTACAAACTTCAATTATATAATGGAGATTGTGTTATCATTTCAACCTACAGAATATTTTTTGATTTCAAATCGAAGACTGGATGCATACGTTATGACCATCATAATTATTTCTTGAAATTTTACATAACGTTTGAACAATTTGAATTAATAGTTATTAGTAACTTGTCAATGATGACGTATTATCGAAATAAATATCTGGAGGATTTCAGTTGATTTTTTTCCATCACAATCCTTAATTTTCTTCGAGTTCAGGAAGAGAATTTAGAAACATAATGACATCGACTGGATTATGGGCCTGTCTTGTGCACTTCTACATTAAATGAATAATTACATTCCAAAGTATTGAATTTTTTCAATAACACCTTTTGTTCGCATTCGGAAAATTTCAGAACAGTCGCTTTTTTCTATATTGTATATACATAAAGATGGAAAATGAGTATTTACAAATGTAAAATTAATTAGAGTCAATGTTGTCAATGTCTCGGACTTATTAAATTACTCAATTTCACTATGTCCTCAGGATCTTAAGTTGTTAATGATGCGTCGGCTGGGTCAATTTCTAGTTCTAGTGATAGTATAGCTGGAATGAGTATGGATCATTCACGACGATACCTAGCCGAGAAACTAGGGTTTTACGATAAAGAAGAAGACCAGGCAGATTCAGAAAAAGTAAAGGTATTAGTTAATGTTAGTGTAAATGATGTTTTCGATTATATAAAGAATAGAAACTGTGAAATTATCATCACGATGGCTGGAGCTGGAATATCAACCTCTGCTGGTATTCCAGATTTTCGACCACCACAATCTGTAGAAATATAAGTTACCTCACCCACAAACAATTTTTGAGTTAGATTTTTTCCTGGAAAATCCAAAATTTTTTTTTGTTGGCTAAGGAATTATATCCTCGTAAATTCAAACCCACAATTTCTCACTATTTCGTATAAATGTTACATGATGAAGGCATGTTTCTACGGCAATACACCCAAAATATAGATACTTTCGAAAGAGATACACAGGGTACTGTTTGAAGTGCAGAGAAGAATAAACACAAGAAAAGATTTTTGGAAACGACATCCAAATCTGTGAAAAATGCCCTGGAATTGTGAAACCAGATATAGTGTTTTTCGGAGAATCTTTACCAACTAAATTTCACACTCTACTTGTTGAAGACTTCAAAAAGTGTGATCTGCTTATTATTTTGGGATCTATTTGTTCAGTCATTTTCGTCTTTAGTAGACAGAATATCATCAAATATACCCAGACTATTGATAAACCGGGAAAAGGCCGGCCACCGTTTCGGAGTAATGGCTCTGCTTGGTATTGGTGGAGAAATAGACTTTGACTCTGCGGATAACTGTAGAGATGTATTATGTCTGAAAGATTGTGATGGAGGTTGTGGCTTCCTGGCAGATGAGTTAGGATGGAGTGATAAATTGAGAGAATTGTGTGAAAAAGAACATGAAAGGATTCAAAACGAGGCTGAGAAGTAAAATAATGAAGTCAAGGAGAAAAAAAATTGGAAAAGGGGATGTATCCAAAAAACTTTGAATGGAATCGAAATCATTTTGAGTAAAAAAACGTTTTATTATGAGTTACAAATAAATAAAATCTTTGATATTACAAGAAAAAAGTAATTACAGTATTCATTGAATGTAAAATATCTACCAGACGAAGAAGTAGCCAGTTAGAGTAAATGATTACTTTTCCTCATTGAATCAACCGCTATTGCGAATACAGACTCGATCTATATGAGACAATGGATAATTACTATGTATCGTCTGATCAGTAATGAGGGTCGCCTTTTGATCATCCGATACAGTGAGAATATTTTCAAATAAGAGATCCCAAAATGAAAAAAAAAAAAAACATTTTCATAATTACAATAGAATATTGTGAGGACTGAAAGAAAACATCAACAAATGAACCAGTGCCTGCAAGTTTCAATAAGAAAAATTTACTACATTCGTCTGACCTCATTCGGAACTGAATAATTCAATCAACTGCCTCTGAAATCGATATCAAATAATGACTGCCTGAAATTGATGAATATCTTAGCGCCCTTTGAAACTGATTATAATTCAGTCAGGTGGCCAACTAAGGTTACCATCAACAGTATAACTATTATAGACAATATTTTCACGAATTTTACTGATGACTGTATTACCTGCATTCTTGAAAATACCATATGAGACCACAGAAGCGTCTATGTGGACTTCAATATTTAAGCTTCAAACAGAGGTCACAATCTCATTATAAAAGAAATTTCAATGATATCTCAATTGTCAATCTATTGAGAGATCTATTGAATGAAGATTGGTCTGGTATATACGCAAATATTGATGTAAATATGGCGTTCCAGTTTTTCATGGATATATTTTGACACTTCTTCAATATTAATTCTCCATTAGAGAAAAAATATATGACAAATGATATAAGTAGCAAATGGGTGAATAACGAAGTACGACAATCCAGTGAAGATTAAAAAAAATCTTCAGTAGATGTACAGAGAGACCACGAGCCTAAAATCCCATGTATTTTCTTATGAAGCTGAACTTTCTACAATTTTTGGTTCAAACAGGAGTGGGGGAAACGTGTGACGTCATCGACGCAGGATGGAACGAGTATCGTAGCGATTCAAACATGGAACTCGGCCCCCTCAGTACTCCACATCACCGCTCAGGCCCTCTTGCGACTCTT
>WOGO01007422.1:0-11170 GCA_015342085.1 Leptinotarsa defecta | reverse complement strand
GACAGCTTTTAGAACGCCATAATAAAGGTATATACAAATATTTAGCTTATTACCTCTCATTCCGAGGTTAACCCCTTTTTTATGCTGAAGTGACTGGTCTAAAAGTCTGATTATTACCTTACCACAGCATAGGTAACCTATGCTGATTGCTGTGACCTTACTGAGAGGTTCGGTGGTAGATGGACAGCCAAGTTTACACATCTGTATCCTTGACATATTTTCATGGAATACACTTCAGATACTGCAAATACCAAAATGTCGAATACCTTTAACTCAATATAATTACAGAGTGTGGGAAGAAGTGAAATAAATCACACAGTGCCGCGTAAGCGTAATTTAAGAAAATCGTGAGAATTGGTTCAAATGACCACGGACATTGAGTATTTTTTGGTGTTTTATAAACTTGTTATATAGCAAGGATACATTTTTTTTGATTTATTGAAAGTGTTCTTGAAATTTATATTCCTATTCAAAGTCTTGAACAAAGTTCAGTATTGATATCGTTTTTTCAGATTTCTCTTCAATAATATGAACAAATTTATCGAAGCTGTCTCTCATAATACTTCTTCAGATATAATTTCTTACATATTTATCAATTTTTTCATAAAAATTCATCATGTTGGGTTTTTCTTTATTCTTGAAGTTCATTTTGGTGGATAATAGTGATTCACTGCATTTAAAAATGGCATTCAAATGTGGTAGGTTCAAAAATTATTGCCAACCAATACAGAAAAAATGTTTTCATTGCTAAATCCAGAATTTCGTAATAACAAAGGAAAATTGAAAGGGATATGTTTTTAGGACAGCTTAACCTTTAGGAAAGAAAGATTTTAGCTTTCCACTTCTCCATCTTTATACAGAAAATGTGGGAATCTTCCAAAGAAAGGAAGAAAGCAATCTATTCCAAAATAAACTCTTTACAAAGATGTGTAGATCATGTAAAGTAGCTTTCAGGCACAAACTGGAAGAAAAAGTTATTTTGAACTAACTATCTACTTTTATATGAACTTTGAATTGTATTAGAAAAACGTTTTCCATTCAGTTTATTATCCAAACTTTCGTTATGAAATTGACTCAGATATTATTCAGTATTGCTACAGAAGAGGTAAAATTCTATCCACATGGAACCATCCTCAATAGTGGACATCAATGTTTCGGAATAAAACATTTTTCTTATTGCCACTTCAGTACCAATCTGGATAACATTACAAAGATGTGTTGATCATGCAAAGAAGTGACTCAGGCACAAACTGAAAGAAAAAGCCCTTTCGAAACAACTACTTCCATAAAAACATTGAATCACACAAAAGAAAAAATACTTTCACATCAAATTTTATATTAACATTGAATTATACAAAAAACATTTTTTCTATTCAGTTTGTACTCTAATCATCGGTTATGGAATTGATTCAGACATCATTCACAGGACTGCTACACAATATCGTATATGAAAAAGTAAAATTTCACTAACATGGAACACTGTCATCGTCAATGGCAGATATTGATGTTTCAGATTATTCAAAATTAATAATTGCTTTCTTCCTTTATTCGGAAGATTCCACCATTTTTTGTATCAACAAAGCCAAAACCTTTCCTATAAAACAAGGGTAACTTTCGACACATCATTTGAAAAATACAAAAACAGTATTACGCAAACCGGATTTGTATAAGAATGTGATAATTTTGATATATTTTCAAATAAAGTCGACAAGAAAATCATCTCATGAAATTTCCATTTTTTCCAATATTTCAGGAAATACTTGGAATTTCAAAACTTATTATATGTGGTGATTACATAAATGTGCAACTTTGCCCCAATTAATCAGTCTTCCTATCTCCTACATCCTGATGGGAAATTTCTCATATTGAGCAATGACAAGTAATATTCAACATATAAATTGTAATTGAATGTTAAGGATAACATTCTTTGCCATTCTACTACTCCATTAATATATATAAAGAACAAAAAACTTGTAAAGAACGGAAAATTATAAATTGTCAATGAAAATATGAACATAAACAATAACTGCTTTCTCTACTGATGTCAAATTAGGCAGAAATCATTTTTCTTAATTCAACACTGAATATTGATAGTATTATTATATTTGCATATTCAGTATATGCACTATTCACTATTTGAAAAATTATATTTCAGAAAAAAGAGCATGTGTTTGGGAGAAAAAAAAAAACAATTGGAGGTTCCAAAATTGTATGACAAAAATATAAAAGTTTATCTTACATTTTGGAATATCACAAAAAATACATTTGTTTCCAAAAGGAGTTTTTGCTGCATTTCGAAGCTAAAACATAGTCAGAATGAATTTAAAACAAATCGTAGTAAAACTTCCAAAATGAAAATTTAAATAATGTATTCAGCTTCAGACATATTTCATAATTTCACCATTGCAGATTCAAACATACATAAAGATCAACAGCTAATTTTTTAAACACATAATAGCAATTGTCGAGCGCTGAAAATTCACCAATTTACAAAAAAGGCAGATGAATTATTTGTAAGAAAAAGATTCAAAATCAAATATTCACTGATATATTGCAAGGTCCACCTCATTTTTCCTCGCACCACTCATTTTCTTTACGTACTTGCTCTTCTTCAGAGGCAGTAAAATCATTCTTAATGTTGAAAGTTTTGCGAATTTCCTCCGGAGCTTTGCCTTTAATCATATTGGCAACAGTTTTGCATGTAACGTCCAGAAGTCCCTTGATATCCAGATAGTTCGCAGCTAAAATAAGCTCGAACAAAGTCCCTTGGTCCACTTTCAAGAAGTCTGCGTCCCAAGAAGATATGTCATCTGTTCGCTTCTCTTTGTTTTCATCATCTTCTGGTGGTGGAGGATCATCTTTGTGGTAGGTAGCCCACTGAATCACTTTTCTCAAAATGGCAGAGTTGACATTGGGCAAAGGCACAACTTCTTCGTCCTCATCGTCCATGCCGAGATCTTCCAACATTGTTTTGATGGTTACTGAGCATTTTGCTATTTCCACATCAACTTCGAATGTTTCTCCATCTGATGATTGAAGTTTAATATGCGGCATCTGCAAAAAATATCAAGTGCCATTAACATTTTCCAAGGCGATGACCTGTAGGCAGATCGATAGACTAAATAATTTGTTTAACCAATTGTACTTACTTTTGAATAAATGTCTTCAAAGTGGCTTAGAGAAATGAGTCGAATTATATTCTCCAAATCTGTGAATTAACACTTCCTCAACTTTTTTTTTGTGGACGACGGAACAAATCAAACACTATCGAAACAACTACCAAGGACAAATGAAAATTTTTACTTATAGGACTACGACACTTCTTCTTTTCGATTCAATGGCCACAGCAACTAAGGCTATCCGGCCAGTTGGTAACGAAAGTTGTTGTTAGAGCCAAATGTGGCCACACTTAAGTGGACTTTAGGCGGGCCCATCCACTATTGTATTGAAATTACTTTTCAGGAATATGACAAGCACGGCAAGTTAAAAATAATCCAGTTATATCATACAGACGATAACAATGGTTGTCCATGCATTTCGAAGACATCGCACTAGCAAGCACATAGGTTGTTCGCAATATAAGCACAGAGTCTATTCCGAAGGTAAGCACAACTATTGTCAATGGTTTACAATGTCAGTGCAAATCAATCCGTTACATCTTGAGATGGGAGATGTTAAGGAAGGAATTTAATGTCTTCAAGGTATAAATATTCAAATTTTCAAATAAAATATCATGTAACGACAGCGGGCCCTGTTGCTTGTTCATCCTATGGATGGAGGTATGTAATGAACGAATATAATATAAACAAATAAATAGTAGTAACATTAACATAGAAATAAACAATGAAAAAATTGAAATTGTAAAGGAATTTAAATATCTGGGATTTATGTTGGATAATCATTTATTATTTAGTAGCCACTTTGAATATATCAAAAAAATCATGAAAAAACTATATTTCTTTTCTAGAGTGTCCCAAAACTTAAGCCTGGATTCCAGAATAACTGTGTATAAGACTATCATTCAACCTCATTTTAAATATTGCCCTACATTAATATACTTTGATCTGAATAAAATATCCCAATTACAAAAGCTACAAAATCGAGCAATGTGAATAGTATTGCGATGTAGTAGGTCAACTCCTATATCATTGATGCTGGAATCTTTACAGTTATTTATTGTGGTGCAAAGACTGACGTACTTAACTATGATCTATATCTATAAAATGATACATGAACTGACTCCAACTTACATAGGTAAGTTAATTATAACTGTAAACCAAATCCACACATACAATACTAGAGGCCAGAATCATTTATATCTAATCAGGCAGAGTACCTCATATAGTGTAAAAAGTTAATTTTTTAAAGGATTCATTCAGCACAATAGTTTACCACAATATGTTAAAGAGTCAAGAAGTATACCAGAAATCAAACAAAACTTGACTTTGTATTATAATTGAAAAAAAAATCCACCAATATTCTATACTGTATTTAACTTTATAGATATGTGTATATGTATGTACTCAAATTTATTGAATATCTTTATACTTACATTTATTATAAGTTATATTTAGTGTAAAATAAGTATGTTAACTATTTTATTTTTTGTAAATTAGGATTGTCCTACTTAAATGAACAAATCAAATAAAAAAAAACAAATAAAAAATAGATATCTTAAATTTTCTCATACATAACTGATTTCTTTCAAACACATTCAAAGTAAATAACTTATAAACTGGAAGTAACATACCTACTCATTACGAAAAACAGAAAAAATTCTTTCCCAGCCAAAGTCCATGAAATTTCTTTCAAAAAACAAAAATTGACATTGAAAAGTAGAACTGAAATCTCTTGTACAGAGATTTCAGTTCGACACCAGAACTGCAACTCTCTCCTTGACTCACTAGATGAACTAGTCTGTGTAGATCACCTCCTGTTGACACCAACTTGGTTGGTGTAGTTTTGATGTTTAAGAACAGTAAGAACTTGTGGAAAAAATCTCATGCCTTTATAGGATGAAACTGCAGAAATATTAGTTACAAATGTAACTATGTAACTAATGTAAAATGACGTCAACAATTGATTACACAGACATTATTAAATTCACTGAATATTCGGCAGTGAGCAATATTAAAGCATTCTGGAGCTTTATGAATTCCAAACGTAAGCTTAATATTCTACCAGATGCGATGTATTATGAGGATTGAGCTTGCCAATATGTTCCAAGACCACTTTAGCTCAGTATACTCCATGACTACCTGTCCCGAGTATGGACCTGTAAACTCCCCTCTCTTGTCTGTTTCCATTCTGTGCCTGTCAATTTTCGAAATCGTCCTGGTCCAGATGGTATTCCTCCATCATTATTAAAGAACTGTAGCGTCTTAGCACGACCTTTACACATTATCTTCAACAACTGTATTAAACAGGGCATTTTTCCAGGCTTCTGGAAATATAGCTTTGTAAACCCTATATACAAATCTGGTGAAAAATCTGATATTACAAACTTTAGAGCAATCTGCATCCAAAGTTGCATTCCCAAAGTTTTAGATTTACACATTAGTAAACAGCTGACACTAATCTTAGTTCCTTTACTCAATGATCAATAATTTGGGTTTCGCTCAGGGAAGTTGAACATCTAGATGGCCAAGTTCATTCCATTTACACAGATTTGTCCAAGGTGTTGGTTACAAATTTATCTCACTAATCGGATACAGATAACTCGAGTTAATGGATTTAAATTTTCTGGAAGTTTAGTACCACCCAGTGTTTCCCAAGGATTCCATTTGGGACCATTGGTGCTCAATGTTTTTATGGACGATATTCAGTACTGCTTTTCTAATGGAGATATTCTAAGTTTCGCAGATGATTTCAAAGTTTACAAGAAAATTGATTCACCGGACGACTGTAAAGAACTCCAGAGCAAGCTGAACCAACTATTCAGTTGCTGTTCTGACAATGGTAGGGAACTTAATAATACACGTGAATGCCTTTCCATAATTTTTAGCTGTAAACGTATCCCTTCAACAATCTCTTATACTATAAATCAAGTTCCACTTAGTACTGTTACAGAAATAAAAGACTTGAGTTTACTCCTAGGCAGGTCAATTTCATTTCAGCCTCACATGTCAGGCACTGTTAATATCTCTTAAAATTCTAGGCTCGCTAAGGAGATCCACTGATATCAAATGATTAAAAATTCTCTACTGCTCTCTGGTAAGATCTCATCTTGAATACGTATCTTCTGTATGAAATCCATCATATGTAAGCCACATCCATATATTAGAACAAGTTCAGAGAAAATTCCCATGATTGATCGCATTCAAATCCAGAATTAATCCTGAGAACTACATATATATAACCATCCTCAACTACATTATTTCATATATCTTGAAACACTCCGTAACAGAAGGGATGTTGAAAACTTGAAGATATTTTTTTAAATTATCAATGGAATTGTTCATTTTTCCTCATTGCAATCCAAGATCGGACTTTCAGCCTATACTAAATTTACTAGAAATACAACATTTTCTCAACCAAACTGTAAAACAAGTCAGTACCTTCATTCCTTTCTACTACGAACTATAAGAGCAGCAAATAAAACGGACCTTCATTTCTTCATTTCTTTATATGTAATTTCTGAGAACGTCTTTCTAATAGAACATTTAACCTAGTGACATATTTTCATATGAACATGTTTTGAGGTTCAATTCAGTACACCTCGAACTTCACTATTCAAGAACTCTTCCATTTGGAGAACTGCGTTTATGTGGAATACACTTCCTGAGACCGTTCTGAGAACGCCTTTAGGGTTTTCCTGTAGTGCTTGTGTTTTGTCCTTAAAGAGGTTATTTGGATTACAAATGATTTGTAGATTATATTATTACACTGGTCTAGCAGACTACAGCTATAGCTATTTTTGTAGCTATCCAGGAGAATAACTCAGCTGCTCGTTAAAACATTTTATCTTTGAACACCAAATGATCCATTGAAATATTACCCAGCATTGTATTCTGAATACCAAGCTATGCTGGTTTCTGACCAGATGCCCAAGATATCATAAAGCATACAGGACGACGATGAATTCATTGAACATAGTGCCATTCAGTTCTTTCTGGGAAAAAAAAATTGAAATTCATATAGTTTATTGGAATCAATATTTCTGATGGAAAAATAATTGTAAACCTATTTTTGAATGGAAATGAACGCAATTGAAGAATTTTTAATAGAACCTTGTATATTTTTTCAGACCATTTGATAGAATAGAAAATCCTCTTTTTCATATAGGTATATTTTAATTATGTAGGCCAATAGCAAATGAAAATATTCTTAAATCAATATGCCCATCATACTTTTATTTTTCTTCTGTGGTTGTGTGCTGGGGAGGTGTTTTTCAAGGTTTGCAATATACAGAATAATACCATTTTTCCTTTTATCTGGATGAATAACTTTAATGTAATGTAATTTTCATTTGCCGTCAGAAAAGTTTTGTGTAAAGTACAGAACGTTCCTCAAAATTTTATATTTCCATATGATTTGTACGCATTTCATAGCAAATATTCAAAAAGGTTCTTTTTCTCAACTTTGAATAAAACTGAATCACTTTATTATATACACTTATCATTTTTGCCACGGAGCTGAAACTAGTAAGATGCCCTCAGAGGAAAGACAACAGTTTCCTTCTTGTGGGCTTACAGCTTGAGGTAACTGATAGTTTCTACTTAATGACATGGTTCGATTTGTATTATTGGAGGATTCTTGTCTGTGAGCCAAAACCTCGACCAAATTTGGGGTAATTTTGCATTGTATGTCTTCTGGTTTGAATCCCCTGGCATCTATTATCAATTCAAATCTATCTTGGTGGAAGAACACGGTGTCCATTCTGAGAGCATGAAAATAATTACCACTTTCTGAATCTTTATTTATAATATCTTTGAATTCAAATCCGAATTCTTTCAAAGCATTCCTTGCACCTTGAAAACATTTATCTTCGAGGAAAGACAGACTTTGTTTGACTGGAACTAGTAATTTTGAGGATTTTGAGAATAGAGACATATTTTGTGTGAAACACTGAAATTTCATTTTTGTTGTTCACTCATGATTTAGTTTTGAAACTCTTGACACCAATGACAGTAAATACGGGATTTGTATGCAAATTAATTTAATTAGAAATTGGGCAGTTTAGGAACGGCCTGTAATACATTACCATTAGTTAATTTAAAAAAACAATTTTCATATTAAATGTCTTAATAGATGGTAAGAATATTGAAGCCCAGTCATGCATGTCTGAATTTCGCAACTCACAAAAATATACGTGCTTTTTGATTTTTGTAAATGAAGTCCATAGAAAAAAAAGTATAAAATAGTCAATGTTGCCAATGCCAATATCAAAATTTCATAATCTCACTGATTTCACCATCAAATTCCCCAACACAATTAGAAATTCCCCGAACTCTTCCCCACACGCATGCTCGGTATCAATTTTATTGTTCCGGTAAGGTGGTCATGGTCTCATTGGTCTCACTGGTTGTAAACGCCATGGTATGTGAATAAAATGAAGCGCAGAAAGGCCACATATTTTTATTGTTTCTTAGAAATTTAGACTTTATACTAAAAATTTGGACTTCAACACCGACATCTCTGAAATAACACATTGAGTTACATTCTGATATAAACATTGACATATATATCAGAGACAAAGCATTCCCCGAGGAAAACAATAACTTTTTGATGTCAATAAGATGTTATTTTGTAACATTTTCTTGAGAAAATTATGTTTTGTGATAAGAAGTGGCGAGTTAGATATAGAGGAAATATAATTTTGTTATATTGTTCAGAGCAAAATAATTGGCTTCTCCGTGATATTACATTGAATAATGAATATCGACAGGTATCAATCAATCAATCAGTGTGCCTAACATAAGAAAGGAAAATGGGGAATATATTATCTGAGTTATTTTGTTTCTTTCCTCTTTTTCTCAAAGTAGCATATTTCTGAACGAGATAATTGATAAATGAAATATCCAATATACGAGTCTGTCAAATCGCTTGAATAACTGTCTTGAGACAGACAAATCCAAAATAACACTTTGAATAGCCCATGAATGTGGTTCCTCGCAAGTACTGTGACATGACGTACATTGGATAAACCAAACAATATTTGAGAAACGATTGACGCAACACAAATATGATTGTTCAGACCATAGAGAAATTAAAAATATTGTCTTTGGTTCAGACTCTCACAAGAAAAATAATAACAAAACAACCCTTAGTGAACGTCCCTTCTATTTGAGTCATGCCTTTGATTTTAACTGTACCGAAATTATAGACAGGAAAAATGATCTAAAAAAATTATTTTTTGAATACGGCTCGCATTATCAGTGCGACAAATATGTGAACTTGAACAACATACATAGAAATATTTTGTAAACACACAAATCCACCGTTAGATAGTCCACAAATAGTTTTTATCAGTTATTGAACTGAAAACCTTGCTGCTTTATCTTTGAATTGGCTTGGTGAATATTGATTCATTATAATAAATACAACAGCTTAAAGGAAATTTCAACAGGTATTCTAATGTGTGATTTTAATTGTTATTTTCCCTAGTTTCCATTGAGTTCAATGTTTTCAATTGTACAAGCATGTACCTTATATTTTTCATCTTCAACTTTCTAGAGATTTTCCACAAAAAACACCCATTTCACTTTAACATAATACTCAGATATACAGTTTGAGTGAGTACAAACAAAGAACGACTATGATTAACCTCTATATACAATGATATCGTCAATAGGAAATGGAAATTTTCAACAAACTATATCTATTTTTATTGTAACCCAGAAGATGGCGACAAACGTGGTGGCGGGTACGTGGTTTTATATCCAACTGCCAGTGAATACCTCGCAATCAGAAATAATTGAACATAATAAAATAAAAACGACTTGCACGATTCGAGTCATACAATACTATTTCATAATATCACAAAAGTGATACTTTTCCACATGAGTTGAAACAACTCGAAATATGCCAACAGAATAGCATTCATTTACAAGTGAAGTCATGAGTTCTAACGACATGCGTCCAGATTGCTTCTCACTTCCTCTCATTCAGCTAAATATTTACGTACGTTTCATTAACTCTTGTATCGCTCAAATATGGATCAGATTTTTAGGCTATTGATTTGTCGAACATAAAGGTAAACAAATCCTCGTTCTTCTCTTAAGAATGTGCTCAAGATATAATCAAAACGCATAGAAACCGCTTCGTTTTTGTTTCGGTCAAAAACTCTCGACGCGAGAAATGAGATTGACCCAACTTTGTACACATGTCGGTAGATGGTGCAAGAATCAAAATCTGTAGCTTTTATTCTGTTGAGATCTTCAATTAATAGATCAAAATGTCACCTATTATCAATTTATACCCAAATGTACACAAGATCAAAAATTAAAGTGCCAAATTGATATTGTCAAGTAGTGTCACTTGTACTCAGAAACAATGGATGGAATACTGAAATTCATGGTATATTTTCATTTATTTATCAAGAGTTGAGGTTGAGAGTTTTTGACAAAATGTTTTACTTAAGGATGAGTTCCAAGCAGGGCCGTAGCAAAAAGAAAAACAGGGGGGGGGAAATCCAAATTTTTCCCAACTCCACCAGCAAAATTTCCCAACTTTTGAAGAAATGAAAGCCGAGGGATTAGTTACTACTTTCTTACTTAGCTATCCGAAGATTGGATGAATGCTTATGCCCGTTAGCCTATGCACAAAAAAAAAAAAATTTTGGTGATTATAAAAATAACAATGGGAATTATTCTACTTTGAACCAAGGCCCTTGGTCTTCCACCATGTCTACCATGTATAGAAATATTTAATACAAATGAAAGGAAACAACACTTAAATAATATTGTGCTTATTGTTTGCTACTATTATTTTTTCTATCTTCACGGCCCGAAATTTCGATTTTTCCAAGTCGAAAAAACAGCGAAAAGTTGGGAATTTTGTAAAATTATCATTTCAAAATTTGTGGACTGATCAGGACTGTTTTCTTACTTGGGAGAAATCAATTTTTTTTGAAGATTTCAAACAACTCAGAATTCTCTTCAAGTTATGCATGTTGGGAAATCCCAATCTTCTCCTGGTTCTTTCCCTTTTCTTTTTACCTCTCCTTTTT
>WOGO01007421.1:0-11173 GCA_015342085.1 Leptinotarsa defecta | reverse complement strand
GAAACCGGTCTGCAAGTGTGTTCCAATAATTGAAAATCTATTGCGGCAGTTGTATCGCCAACAGCATATGCAGGAATAACTTCAGTGAAGAATCCTGCATTGACACCTGTCCGATATAATCCAACGCCCTTCGTGGTATTAGCCCGGGGAGTAGTTGTTTTCTGATAGGTGTCAGTCCATTAACCTACTGTGTAGGGGATTGAGACTGGCCTGAACGAATTGTTCTTTTAGATGATTTGATTTATAGCCAGTCTTCAAGTATGCCCACTGACTATACGTGATACAATAATTCTATTATGTCAGTAAAGGAAAACTTGCATTGCAGGATAACGTATATTTCGAGGCGCTATGTCTGAAATCGACTGAATAAAATTCCTCGTTCGAAATGGGAATGTGCTTTTCCCTGTGCTAGGTACGGGTTGGTTTCCCGCGAATTTTCTATAATTATTTTTATCATTGAGACCTAGGTCATGCATTTTATGAAACAAATTTATCACGTGAATTATCTGGTATTATACAATCAAATTTATAAAACATTTCTTGTCATATAATATGTTTTGACATTTGACAATCGATTTTTTTACCCTCGTTTATATAAAAATATGATTTATATTGAACTTGGAAGGGTGGGATGAACTGACACATCGGTACATATCGGAAATAGTCGACGGACTATAGCTGCTCATCGTTTTAAGGTTCAACTCAGTACACCTCGAACTTCAGTGTTCAAGAAGTATTTCATTTAGAGAACTGCGTTTATGTGAAATAAACTACCTGAGAACGTTTTTCCAAATGAATTTAATCAAATCCACTGTGAATCGCTACTTTCGCAAAGGCATCGCTCTTAGAGCGCCTTAAGGACTCTCCTGTAGCGCTTGTGTTCTGTCCTTGAAAAAAGGAAGTAATATTGATTTCAGGATACTATACATCAATTATTTTAAAAGTTTTATCATTGAAAATTGGACTTGTATTCAAAAATTGTCCAGAAACAATATTAGTTAAATATAATGTATATTTCAAACAGCTTCACATCTTCAGTAACAATATCTCAGTAAACACACTTATTTTTTTATAGATATTTTGATTTTTGTTTAATGTTGATAATACTATATAAATATTACCGGCTCTCATTTCCTTTGTAAGTTTTTATGTGCACCTATATTTTTGTTGATCTTTTATTTTCGGTGATAAATTATTTAATTAACATTTTTGTTTCATTTCAGATATGTTTTTTTTTTAATTTGATGTCAGTAGTAATGATTCAAATAAATTTCATAGTGTCATGGGTTTTCAAACACTATCATTATTTTCAAAGACGAGCGCATTCAGTAAAAATCTTAAAACGTCTTTAAGGCTAGTAACAATCATGTTTTCCTTTGAAAATTTAATAATTTTGGTGTTTATTGATTAAAGACTTGAAGAACTCTAAAAAAACAGTTTTAAAATATTTTTTGCTATTTCTGCTATCTCTGTAATAATATAATCATCATAACATTCTCATAATTCATTCCAAAAATAATGATCAATAAAGTCATGTATTCATCTAATATTTCGCAGATTCCTATTTCTCATTAAACTGGCAAAACACAATTTGTAATTTGAGAGACAAAATGTGGTAGTATCTATTATTCATAGATTTATTATTCTAAATATTTTTCCAAAATGAAAATAGACATTTTTAAAATAAATAAAATATCACGAACAAAATTTTTTTCAAAAATTCAAGAAAGCTGACAGAGAAGTGTACATGACAAGTTGGCTAAATCTCTTTGTGAATTTCATTCAAACGCAGTAACACTTTTTTGAAAATTTAATAATTCTAATAAATAAATGTATTTTGAAAAAGTTTTTTTATATTTTCAGGGAAGTAAAAATATGTGAATATCTAGAATAACTTCAATCCGTGTTCATATTTGAAATACCATGTTTTATAAGATAATCGTTCAATAAAAAAAACATTTCTATCATCATGCAAATTGAGAGACCTCTACAAAACAGCCAAAAGTCAACCGCATTACTCTTTAAATGATGAGGGTAAATAGAAAATTAATCCAAAATACCTTTTCGTCAATACAAAAATGAGAATCCTATTCGAACTCCAACTACGAAGAGCTGAAATTAACTGGTACTCAATTCGTTCCACGGGATCCGCTTCTGTTTACTTACCATTTATATGATTTTCGGTGGATTTGCTTTCATGCGCAGATGATTCCTCTTTTTTTTGTGTTGCGTCAACTTGATTTTCTTGACTTTCATTTTCTGGAGGCACTGAGTCTTTACTAGTGTTACAGCCCATTATTAGTTTCAGTCAGTTCAACTTTCACGGAAAAAATAAAAAATACTGAAATTTTACTATGACTTGGAGTTCTCAAATTACTCAAATTACTGTAGAAATACAATCAAATAATGTTTTCCTACTAGAGGTGCACAAGGATGATAATAGTAAATATTGATTATTTCATTATCTAATTGGTGTATTAACTACAATAAATTGGAGTTGAACACTTCTCTCAGATACATTACTTTGGATATCATTGGTCAAAATGATGATTAGGAAGTATGAGACCTAAATACACAGTAGTATTACTGGAGCTCCTAAATAGAGTGCAAACGTGAATGTTCCCCCACGATCTCAACTTTTAAACGGAACAAGATATTGAGATCGGACAAAATTTACGTCAAAAGGCTTTAGTTTCACTACTTTTTGATAAGAAAGACATTAGAGATCCATCACGCATCGCGAAGAGTGCGCTGCCAAGTTGTTTTTTTTTAATGGAAAAAGGAGTCTACCTCGTTCTATAGGTAATTTAATCTTCGATACAGCATTGTTTACTTTCACTAATTGGTTAGCCATTTCTGAGTAATTAGTAGCTATATATTCGTTTTGAGAATCTGCGAACAAACGGTAAATTTAATAATTTCAAGAGAAAATGTATTCAGAACTCGCTCCAGGTTATTTCAATAAATGTTAAAAGTGTAATGTTCACTTTATTACAATAATAATAAGGTATGTTTACAATTTTTTTTCTTACATTATGAAATGTTCCTGGGATAATTTCGTTGCAAACACCTCTTTTTCTATCCACGAAGTCTGAAATGAACTGTGGTTGTATAGTGTACATTTTTGATGTTACATATCGTCTCAAACATATCTAGAGGCGCCATATCAGGTGATCCACTGGACAATTTTAAGGGACTACATCCACTTATTTAGCGCTTAGGATATTTGACAAACCCTATTTTAGTTTGCAGCTGATGTTACGTTCCAGCCAGATGAGCTTCGTTCTCATTACGAAAGGCTGGTTTGAACCCGTATATAGAAAAAAAGTGCTTGCAACGAAATTGCCCTAGAAACATTTCATAACGCAAAAAATAAATTTTCCAGTAAGTGAATAGTAATCATCTCAAACAAATATTGGAATTAATTAGTATAAATTTTTAATACATTTTTCTCTTGAAATTATGATATAGTTTGCTTGCAGATGTTCAAAACGAAGATAAAACTGCTAATCACTTAGGAATGGTTGAACCATTTCAGAAAATGTATAATCTTGCATAGGGAATTAAATTACCTATTAAAGGAGGTATCACATTTGAAAAAAAAAACAAGTTGATAACGTTCTCTCGGCGATGGGTGATGCAACATTAATGACTTCTATTTCAAAGAGTAGTAAAAATGAAGCCTTCTCAAGTAAAATTTGTACGACTTTGATGTATTATTCCGTTCAAAAGTCAAGATGGGAGGGACTATTTACATCCGCACTGTATTTTAGGACATATCCATTACCATCTTTCCAATTCTGAGGTTCAAAAATTGAAGGAAATTCATACTGAAATGAAGAAAACATATTAGAGGCATTCATGTAGATTATGTAAAGTTAGAACATTTGATATAATTTTTTCCAACAGAAGTTGAAAATATCATCATAAAAGAATAAATGAAATGCCAAATATCTTAGAAAATAACGTGTATAATCAAATCAATACGTTTCACCTCTGGATTCCAAATTTGCAAATCACGTGGTGTTGTGAATTAAATGTTTCACCAATAAAATGACAGGAGTCCAAACAAAGTTCAAAATAGTTTTTTTGTATTCTTCCGAGATTATTGACGCCTACTTTGGTCTCCTACTGATACCTTTGAACTATGATACTGCTCAATTGTCTAAGTGAAGAGACTGGAGATATATTCCTCGAAATGCCTTGCTATCTTCAACATTTACACATTATTTGCTGGCACCGATCGTTTCCAAGCTGAACTCTCTTTTGTGTCATGTTCTATTTTACCATTTATATATACAGGGTGCAGTTAATCTCAAAGGGTATTTTCTTCTCTGAGAATGTCATGACCTTCAGCAACTCTCGCTTTCAGTTATTAAAGTCAATAGGTTTCACTGTATGCCTTGTATGTATGTAACATTTGACCTTCACAGTTAGCCAAGTTTTAACGAATCATTTTTGAAAATTAATCACCTCTTCCCTAAATCCTCGAAACCACTTTCAATGGTTAAGATTTTTCAACGGAATTTTTGAGTATTGTTAACATTTTGCGCGTAAAATATTATAAGATCATAGGTATCATTCAGCCGCTTCTGTTATCAATTTTGATGAAACAAGTGTATTGAAAATAGGCTACATTCATCAGTAAAAACTAGTTTTGCTATTAATTTTTGACAAATGTTCTACAGTGTTTTTCAGTTGTATCATATCAATTTCCAAAGTAATTTCTTCTGATATAGATAACAGATATACATAACAGATAACTGACAGACAACATAGGACGTGTGAGAATTATTATATCGTAACACAGAAGTTGGTACAGGCTCATTGAAAAACTGTAATACGATATTCGAGAATCATTTTGCTAGGAAGCCATCGGAGATCATTATAAACACTTATAAACAAAATGACAACTTGTTATTTGTCTCATTTTCTCTGGATAAAAAACAATAGATTTTCACATTGAATTGAATCACTCTTAATTGAATAGAACTGGCCGATACTTGATGAAAATCCATATTAAAACTCATTAATACAGTTTTTTGTATGATTTTCACTATAGATTGTGTTACGAAAACCGCGATACATGTTTAGCTGTACAAAAGCTTTCTCAAACGTTAATTATATAAATTACTTCTAAATTACAACTATTTCATACTCTAAAATACCTATTACCTACTTGTTTGCCTACAGTAATTAATTGGGGTGAATTGAAAAGTTCGTTCTTCCTACGCTCTTAATTTTTTTCAGATTATGGAAGGGGTAAATCCCCAGAAAAGTCGATAAAGAGAGAAGATTAATCTTTTTGGAGATTGAAGATCGTATTGTATCTCGTATGATATGACAATAACATTCATGATATAGTTTCAAAATACTTCTCTCAAATTAGTACTTAGTTTTACGTATTTAAAAGTTTCAAAATCTGGTTTTCTTTGCCTTCCGTCAGTATTGTACTAGTGAAATACTCATGTGAGATAATTTTCAAAACAACTGAATTTATTTTTTATGGGTCATCCAATGTTATTGTTTCTCAATATGAGCACAACTATTGATATTCACAATTTGAAATATTCTTTATTGCAATTGAAAATTGGTTTGTCTGCAAATAGGGCATTTTTTTGAATTCCTACATACATACTAAAGCTAATTTTGTCTACTAAAATGTTACATAGATGAGTAAAAAATTGTGAGTTCAAATGAAAAAGCTCGTGTATTTTCGATTTAGCATTTGATAAGATTCTGAAAAATTATCAACTTTTCTTTTACTTTCATTTGTTATTATAATCTTCAAATGTTTCATTCTAATAAAACATAAAAGCACATTTCAGAAGTGCGTTTCTTATCATTCTATATGCACCTTCCTAGAAAACATTAGTGAACATTTGTTTTTAATTGAAGTATGATACCTCAAATTCTTATGAAAACTCCAGAAAGTACCACTTATTTTTCACTATCGTTTTTGAAACAGTCACCATGTGAAATCAAAACGCGAAGAGTCACTCAAAATACGCGAATTTATCGGATACCGGCCACCGAAAAATATACGAGTGATTTGCAGGAAATGGCTAAAAGAAAGGCACGCACTCCTTGTTGAATGAGCACGAACAGAGGGTGTTTCTCCCTGTTCATTTCAAAACATTTCGATATGAGAGTTTGCGCCCTATTCTCCGAGATGACTCATATAAATATTTTGATCGTTAAACTCTATACGAAGTTTTAAGATTTTGAAAAATTTACATCTCAAGTGGAATCTAGTTTTCGAAAATCATTTTGAATCCTTTGTTCCGTGTCTCAACTACTTCATTTTAATTTTGTACAGTTCTGTAAGTTATGCAACACGCGTTTCGGTAACGACAAAATTCATATAGTACATCGCCGTGGTGATATCCATTGTTGCCACTTTTAGTAGACTTTCAGCGATTTTGGTATTATCAGAATTTTGAACGAACTCAATATATGTACCTTCGATTCCCAAGAGAATAAACGTTTGAATTTTTAACCATTTTAGATTTTCATTCTATCAGAAGCGTTTTCTATTTTATAAAAAAAAAATCGAAATACTTACTTCTATCATTGTAAATGTTTGTATCTGTATATGTATGTAATTGTTTTTGCCTGTGTTTGTACATTAAATTGTATTTCCTGAAAGATCAGTTACTGCACAAAAACGATGACCTTTAACCCAAGTGATAAGAAATAGAGTAGACAACGCAGAACTAACCTCCTAGTTTTACTTCTGTAATAAACGAACAATTTTCCATGTTTATTTTTTCTATGCTTTTCAAAAAAATAATGTCTAAAATAAGCTTAAGCTCAGTAACTGGTAAAAAGTCTGCCTAATTCTCTGCAGTATTTGGTATAGTAGTAAGTACCTACAGTATTTACATATTTTCAAGTGTCACATTTCGTTAAAAACACATGATAATCGACCTGGGCCACTCAATATTCCAGAGACACTGATATTTATCTCGACATACTGAATACTGAAATATGTATATACCTATTTGTGACTTCACGTTTTAAATAAACAACGGCGGAAATAATTTTTTTCTATGACTATTGAAAAATGCGTCAACAATATGAGCATTTCTTCTTTGGTAGGTAGGCAAAATGAACCATATCTCACAACTTCGCATGAATCACAGTTGACCAGATTTATAACTCACTACCTTCGGTGAGGCTGATCAAAGATGAGCAAATTCATAAATTAACAATTGTTTTTTTTATTTCAAAATAACCGCATCAACCGGGAGCGGTTATTAGCGAAGGGACAATTAGATATAATATTATTTTATCCAATATATGAATAGATTAAAAAAAATGTTTTAATGTATTAATATTTCTGAGAATTAGGGCCTACTGGATACTATACTATACTATAGAAACTTAAAAAAGCTTCTTCGTATTTAATTCATTTGCAATTGAGAAAAATAACAAATATATAGTTAACATTTTCGATTTTTTTTGTTCCTTCTTGTTATGAAATTTAATAGTATATTTCTTTGATTCGAATTATCCTATGCAAATGAATCTCATGTATTATATTCCTGTTAAAAGTCATAGAAAAAGAATATATTCTACTCGAGATAAATGGCCAATACTCCCTCGAGTTATTTATGTGAAAAGGGCAAACTTTATTCTCACGAGTAATGGCCAAATTTCTTGTTCGTTTCAATAATACATTGTTAATTCGCTTTTCAAATACATCAAGGCTGGTCGACCTGAAGAAGTCTCTAATAAAAATAGGCTACCAATTTCAAGTCTGTTGACTGATTCAATTTCAGGCATGTTGACTCGTTCAATTTTATAAACACTGATATATTCAATAAATTGATAGATGTAGCCATTACTACGTGTTAGGAAATCATCATGAAAAATGAGAACTGAAACTTTCTATCTTCTTTACCACTGCAGTAACTAACGTTACTGCAGTTTCGTCCTACAAGGACATTTTCAAGCTTATACATTAATGTATGTAGTTTAGTGTAGTTACAAATGAAAGTGGTAAAAACATATAAAGTTTCAATTCTCCTTTTACTGATTTATTCAACTTCAAATTCTAAGAAAAATGTTAGTAGGTAGGTAGGTAATCCTAGGAAGGTACATATGGTTTCAGAACATTTCATCTTAGTTCTTATAAAAAGTAGGTGTGAAACCTGTGGAACTCAATGATAGAGTTACATTTTGCACCAAAAACCAAATTGAAATATTTGTTCCAATTCGAGAGTTCGATGAGTAAAACAATATAGGAAATGTAACTTCAACACATACCTTTCACGTAAAATAATTTCATTCCTTGCTGTTTTTTTTTATATTCATTACCGATAGAACTCTTGTTCCTGACTAAAACGATTGATTTTTCTGATGGTAGAAATGTGACAACTCCGATTGATACCACATTTCAAGGAAATATCAGATAGACTTTAACCAACAGTACAGAAATGATAAATAACCTCACTTTTTGAGTAGATATTGTGAGTGTGTACTTTGAGAAGTTCGGTAGTGTTTTTGTTAGTTTAGAAAATTAATGTGACAAAATGTATACCGGTGAGTAATTTCTTTCATACAGTAAATTAACACTTTCAATTAAAAAATAAAGATCTTTTGAAGTTTATCAAAATATTAATTGGAAATAAAATAGGTTCAGTCAAGCGGATGGTGTTCTTTAGTTGGTTTGAACTCATCTATAAGGATAAGTAAGGTATAATATTAAATGTATACTTCCATCCAATATACTAACTGCATGTGCTCAGTTTCTGGCTATGTCTAGTCGTCCGGTAACAGGCATCTGAAAGATCAAGAAGGAATCACAATAACAGAGTGCCAAAATCGTACTTTCGTTTTTACTATCTTGTTTTTGTTACTGAATATAATACGATTTCTATTAATAATGGGTATTTCATCTGTCATTTTTCCTACGTCTGTCTGTGCCATTTGACTTGTTTCCGATGTACCTATTTACCCACGTTTTTATAAGTATTTCTAATACTCGGCAAATTAGAAAAACATATTGTATTTCTATCAAGCTTGTCGTACTAGTGTCCCATTTGTTGAGTCTCATTTCTTCAACATGGATGACCTAAGTGATAGGGCTTCATCAATGATGTAAAGAATGTAAACATTGCAGACTAATAGGGGTACAACTATTTTGCAAGTCTGTAGATCAGCAAATTGTTCTCAGTAGACATTGGTCTCGTATTCTTGTAGGACAGAAATTCTTGGGTCTACCAGACATGAAATTCAACCAGGTAAATCATTTTCGACACAAATATTTTCCAACGCCCACCCAAAAGTTTCACGATTCTTAAAACACTGGAAATACATTTGGCAGATCGGCGGAAATTCTTGTAGGTCGCAACTCCCAGACATGAATCTCGACCAGGTTTATCATTTTCGATGAAAAAATTCCAACCCCTACTCTTTGAGTATGGAAAAAATCCACATTCCTCTTCAAATTGAAAATAAACCTTTCAGGTCGGTAGAAATTCTTGCCGGTCGGGTCTGCCAGACATAAATCTCGACCAGATTAATCATTTTTGACAAGAAAATTTTCCAACCCCCACCCAAAAGTTTCACAATTCTTAAAAAAAATGGAAATACATTTTGTAGGTCGGCGGAAATTCTTGCATGTCGGGTCTCCCAGACATGAATTTCGACCAGGTTGATCATTTTCGTCTCGGCAATAAAAATTCCAATCCCCATCCTTTGAGTATGGAAAAAATCCACATTCTTCATTAAATTGACCTGCAAGGTTTATTTTCAATTAAAAGAGGGATGTGGAATGTTTCCATATTCAAAGGGTGGGGGTTGTAATTTTTTTTTTGTTGAAAATGGTCAACCTGGTGGAAGTTTACGTTTGGCAGACCCGACCTGCAAGAATTTCTGCCGACCTGCAAGGTTTATTTTCAATTTAATGAGAAATGTGGAACTTTTCCATACTAAAAGGGTGGGGGTTGGAGGTTTTTTGGCGAAAGTAATTAACCTGGTCGAGATTCATGTCTGGGAGACCCGACCTACAAGAATTTCTGCCGCTCTGCAAGGTTCATTTTCAATTTAAAGAGGAATGTGGAATTTTTCCATACTCAAAGGTTGGTGGTTGTAATTTTTTTTGTTGAAAATGATCAACCTGGTCGAGATTCATGTCTGGGACATCCGACCTGCAAGAATTTCCGCCGACCTGCAAAATGAATTTTCAATTTTTTGAGAATTGTAAAATTATTAAGTGGGGGTTGGCATTTTTTCTGTCGATAATGATCAACCTGGTTGGGATTCATGTCTGGGAGACCCTACCTGCAAGAATTTCTGTCGACCTGGTTTATTTTTAATACAATTCAGTGTGGAATTTTTCCATACTATAAGGGTGGGGGTTGGATTTTTTTTGTCGAAAATATTTAACCTGGTCGAGATTCAGGTCTGGAAGACCCGTCCTGCAAGAGTTTTTTCCGAACTGCAAGGTTTATTTTCAATTTAAAGAGGAATATGGCATTTTTCCATACTCAAAGGGTGGGGGTTGTAATTATTTTTCTTGAAAATGATCAACCTGGTCGAGATTTATGTCTGGCAGACCCGACCTGCAAGAATTTCTGCCGACCTGCAAGGTTTATTTTCAATTTACATCGGTGACCGATGTACAAAAGGCATCTAATAACTTGCCACGCAATTTTCCCATGAATGTCTTTATTTGCACCACACATCGACAGTAGGTTTTGTGCTGCTTGGAAGTCATCCAACTAATTCATTTCTGTCAAGTGTCACGACAATCATTCCAACATATCTTTTATTGGATGTTTGTCGTATTATCCTGGCTGTAATTCGGGTTACACAAACTGGAAAAGAAAGCCTTCCTGAAACAGCTACTTTCATATAAAAACATTAAATTACACGAAAGAAAAATACTTTCGAAACAAATACTTTTATATGAACACTGAATTATATAAAAAATAATTTTCTCGAACAGTTTTGAGCACAAACTACTGTCCAAAAATTACGACCAAGGTGTCATTCGATTCGTATTTTTGCCTAGAAAGTTAAGGAAAGGTCCGAAAACGCGGCGATGAAAATAACAAGAGTTATAAACAATTAAGTGAAAAAAAATTGGGCTTTAGTTTTTTCTTAATATCTCGGAAAATTTTGAAAATTTTGGAAATTTGAAAAAACATTTTAAAAGATCAAT
>WOGO01007420.1:0-11173 GCA_015342085.1 Leptinotarsa defecta | reverse complement strand
GTGAGAGATGAAATTTTCAGAAAAATCATGCTTTGCGTTTTCCAGAAACGTCTAACCTACCATCGACCGTGAGTCACGCTGTATATATACCACGTTTGCTGCCAACCAACTGGGTACCTCTTAGTACTGAACATGCCTGAAGAAACTATTGTATACCAAAACACATGACGCAGTTTCATAATCTGTTGGGTGGTAATCTTATAATAAAGTATTGTTCAAATATTTTTTATAGATGTTCATCAAGTAAAGGTCAGTTTCATCACATATCTACTATCATATCATAGAAAAACTTTAGGATCTTGTATTTAATACAGTAACCTGAACTTTTTTCATTCTTAAAAGTTCATGACAATCCATTTATCCTTACATTTTCCCAAGCAGTATCATCATGACAAACATCCCATAAGGTCATGAGTTCTTCAAACCATAATTTGTAACCAATGTCAGCTTCTTCAGGTTTAGTACAAAACGGTAAAAATAATTCCAGGCATTTGACAGTCCTTGCCATTTCTGCACTATTGAATGCACACATTCTTGGTTTGAATTCATCTAATATTTCCTGTGTTGCTGAAGCAGGAAAATATCTAGAAACAAATTTCAAATAAAGAGTAATCTGTCTATTTTTTATACAGATATTGCAACGATGAATAGTTTTTGATTCAATAACTGTCCTCATCTAAAAATATTCAGATATAATAAAACTTACACTCTGCATGCTCTTATGAGGTGAAATATGGTGCTTTCAAAATTCGTCGCATATCTATACATTCCTATATCACCTTTGTTTTTTTCCATTAACTTAATACACAGCTTGTATAGTGGTCTCCATTCTAATTGAAGTTCATCTCTTGTTAGTAAATACTTCTTTCTGAAAATATGATCGCTTTTTTAACCATATCTTTTATTGATTTATTTATTTATTTACATCCAACAGAAGCAACATACAATCAAAAGAATCCCATATTTCTCTGAAAAGCTGTAAATCATCAGCAAAGATTAGCTCTGCCGATTGTATAGAAGCGCATATATCATCTATAAAAAGTAAAAATAACAGCGGTCCCAAATTAGATCCTTGGGGAACCCCCGACTGTGCGAAAAATACATCCGATTTTACACTTTCATACTCGACATATAAACTACGATTATTCAAATACGATCTTAGTGGATTTTGTATTTTTCAACTTCAATATTAATTGTTGGTGGGAAACTTCATCGAATGCTTTGCTGAAATCTGTATAGATTACATCAACTTGACATCTATTATCCAAAGAGTTGGATATGAATTGAGTAAATGTGCACAGATTCGACACAGTTCCCCTCATTTTCATGAAGCCATGTTGAAATTCTGATATCGAATTTCTCACATGTGCATAAATCAAATCGAATAAAATAATCTCAAAAAGTTTTGAAAATATAGAGATTAGTGCAATTGGTCGATAGTTAGAGATTTCTGATTTATTTCCTGATTTGTATACCGGATAAATCCGTGATACTTTCCACTCCTCTGGGATAAACCTCTTTTTTCAGTATGGTATTAAAGATAATGAGTAGAGGATACTTCAAAATATTAATATGTTTTTTAACAAGTTGGCAAGGTATATTATCCGGGCCACATGTTACTTTATTTTTGAGTTTAGAGGCTGCATTTAGTATATTTTCTTCCGATATCTCATTAATGATCAGCAAATTATTTACTTTGAGGATATTACTTTTATTATAATTATTACAGTCGGTAGTTGTCATTTATTCAGTCTGTTTTGCCAAGTTACCACGGAAGGATATAGCTTTCAATAACGCGTGCAAATGATGAAATTGTTCTGTTCGGGCAACGTAGCGCGCGCTTGGCTCATTTTACGGAAGCCATAATAGCCCTACCGAGAGGTCTATTCGCAATGTGGTGGATATATTTGAGTCCACTGTCTGTGAGAGTGTGCAGGAGATTTTGCGGCGCTCACTTTCGCAGCCCACAACTTTGCGGTCTTGCACGAATTAATGCTGCCACCCATTTTTTTTCGAACTTATTTTTATTATATAAACAATTTGATTTTTATGAAGTCGCCTCCTGCTTTAGAGACCTTTTAGGTTTTTCCACATATACAGCCCCCTTTATGTGGTTATCCGAACCACCCTGGCCTAGATAACGGCGTGAATAGAGGGGGCCCTTTATTCATCACTTTTTTTTTTAAGACACTCATACATTTCAGTAATTAACACAATGGACTAACACAACACAAAAAGCACATGGCATCCGCGTAACTTCTTTGTGGGCGGACGTTATCGGTACGTCCGTTCACTACCACGGCCACCACGGAACTCCCTGCGTCGTGACACTTGTCTGCACCCGTTCAAAATTCTACTGACTCAGGAACTGAACGTAAACGACCATTGGTAACGACGTGTGGTCGCTGAATGGGCTTTGGAGCAGTTGGCAACTAACCCTAATTTTTGTCGAAAAATCATCTTCAGCGATGAGGCTCATTTCTGGATGAATAGGTACGTGAACAAACAAAATTGTCCAATTTTCCAATCCACATGGGATCCAAGAGCGTCCCGAAAAAGTTTGGTGTTGATTTTGCTCTGGCGGCGCCAACGGTCCATATTTCTTTGAGTACGACTTTGGCCAGGCCATCACTGCGGCGAGCACTATATGTCGATGATTACCAACTTCTTTTGGCCTGGATTATCTTGAAACCCACAACATGTGGTTTCAAAAGGACGGCGCTATATGCCACACAGCTCATGCCACATAGGTCATGCTACATTGGATATTTCTGCACGAACAATTTGAGGGCATGGCTATCTCAGGTGGAGATGATGTGAACTGGCTACCGAGAACGCGCGATTTGACCCCGTTTAACTTTTTCTCGTAGGGTTTTCTGAATTCGCACAGCACAGGCCCCAGCGGTCCTCAAAGCCAACATAATCCAGGCCATCGGGCAAATTCAGCCTGAGTTATGCGCCAGAGTAATGGAAAATAAGACGTTTCGGAGGTGCTGCACCCAAAGGACAATTAGCATTTTGCATCTATTCCTGTAGATGCAAAATGTTGTTTTACAGGATTGTGGTTTCCACATGTAAGTTGATATTCAAATCGTTTTTTTCATTCATCCTCATCCTAATAAAATTCCTTCGATATCTTTTGGAAGGTTCACATGAGGACCTCAACAGAATTACTGAGAAACCTGAACCGATCTTAACGGAGATTGACGAAAAATTGAGCGACAGTAGAAAAACACAAGAGTCCTGTCTGAGATATTTGAATGTGAACAACTCTAAGATTGTAGACTATTTCGTTGGTCAATTAAAATCCACTATGAAGTGTACACACTGTGGACACTCATCAGTAACCATTGATCCTTTCTGGGATTTGTCTGTTTCCATATCACAAAGAACTGGCCAATTGAGTTTGTCATATTGCTTGGATTCCTTCACAAGAGAGGAAACTCTGGATGGAGATGAAAAACCAATTTGTTCAAGGTGCCAGCAAAGAAGAAAATGTACAAAGTCCTTATCGATCTATAAGTTTCCCCGTATTTTACTAATTCATTTGAAAATATTCTCTTCAACAAAAAGATTCAGAGGCAATTCGAATGTTTTTATTGAGTTTCCTTCAGATGAATTAGATATGAGCAATTATGCAGCAGACAATGTGGCTCCTTGTCGTTATAATCTATATGCACTTTCAAATCACAGTGGGACTACTTATAACGGGCATTACACAGCATTTTGCAGACACCCATATAGTGACACGTGGCATGAATACAACGATTCACACGTGTTCTCAATTTCGCCAAAATCACTTGTGAGCGGTGAGGCATATGTTCTCTTTTATGAACAGGAGGGAACGAAGCAGCACCTTCGAGGTGACTTTTTTTTCTTCTTTCTTTTTTTTTATAATCTTGGTTCTTTGCATTTCATGACTGTTCCAAATTTCATTATGTATTGTAATATAATTATTATAATTTTTCAATTATATATATTACATTATACCAGCTGACCGGGCAAACTTTGTTCTGCCATACAAATTATTTTTATGGTATCAAATTTGATGCTACATCACAAAAAAGTATTTGGTCATTGAGAATGGGATAGTCTACCTTTTCGTATGAATTTGTCCTGGCACTTCGATAGCCTTTGGAAAGGATCTGATGCAGAGAAAAAGGTACTGACTTCCTTTTGACTACATCAGTACCCCGATTTCCTTCAAACTATTTGTGACCTGGCACCTATATCAAGCATAGTGATATCACTATGCCAGATGTATTGGCAAAGTTTTGCGTCACTGAGTCTGTCTAGACTCGCAAGTGAATTACTCCAGAGCTTTTAGTTCTGTCTGCCTGTTTAATAAAATACAGGATTCACTCCTGTAGGGAAGAGGATGACGGTTCTTCTAATAAGAGATTTTTGGACCTGTCACTATAACCACACCAATGTGTTTCCACCTAGTCGAGTCTGGTAAGATGCGTCTGTTTGGCGATTTTTTATGACTAATTCACATTTCATCTGAAATTGTGTTTAACGATTAGTTTTCGTCTTGGATTCAAAGAGCAGACATCTAAAGTCCAGGTGCCGAATAGATCCAGTTTCTGGTGTCTGGGACATTGTCCTGGAGGCATTGTAGAAAATGTATCTGTGAATCCCAAAGAAGCCAGTAATTGTAATTATAGGAAGACCTGATACAAGCTGTTAGATTATCGAAGCTAAAATCTTGGCTGTCGAAAAGTTTGAAACAATTTCGGAGGTCAATTTTTCCAGCTGATCGGTTGCCATAATTCACTCACTTGTTGATAAATACTATTTTCAATTCCTAGGTTCAGGCAATTTTTTTTCAAATTTGACTGTACTATAGAGACACTCGCAACACATGTACAGCATCCTGTGAATGGGATCTTACTTTGTTTAAGGGAACAGTAGGCAAACGATACTATTTCCAGTGAGGCGTCTTTTTTTTAGGTACCGTGAAAATATAAAAAGACTGAGTTTGTGGAATGATAATTATGTGAAAGATATATCAAACAAAAACCAAGAGGCAAACAAGAAGCAAGAGCTGGGCTTTGAGTTGTGTTTTATAGTATCATTATACCAAAAGTAAAAACAGTTCAACTTCTGCTGAGCACCATTACTTACAAAACCTTTCTCAAGACATTTCAATCCTTCAGTTTTGACAGTTTAAGTTTTATAAGAAAAAATCACATTGAAATTGTAACACCCCTCTCGAAGCATGTTTAACAAACCGTATGATCGTCAATGAATGATCTAAATTGTGTTGAGTGGAATTTCAGTAGGTGGAAAATAATTCAGTTTTATTTTTCCAAACGTCTTCAAGCATGAGTCCTTTTCTAATATTCCAGTGTAAAGGAATGATACTGAAATCGATGACATGAAGAGTTGTTGAAGAAGTTATTGCAGAGTTCCACAGGGAACTGTACTTGAACCTTAAATACCATGTGGTATTTTACTTTACTCTGCAACTAAGCTATTAGTTTTGATGAATAAGATCTACCGGATTTGAATTGAAAGGTGTATATTTTCAAGAAACAACTTGCCTTATTGCCTTTTCCGAACCAATCTGGATGACATTACAAGATGAAGCACTGCATTCATTTACGTTACGACCTAACTTAACCTAATCTAACCTAACCTAACCTATCCTAACCTTTATGTTACGAATGAGTTGAATCACTAAAGTCGTTCATGACAGTACGTAGAGAAGAATTTTTTTTATTATACAAAGATGTAGGAGTAGAAAGCCAAATCTTTTTCTCAAATCTATCAGATATATAAGTAACTACCAATGATTGGTGATATTATATCTACTGTCATTCTCTTCCAAACACGACTGAATCCTACATTTGATTAAACAGGCAGACAAAACTAAAAGCTTTACCTAACTTAACACGAAAAAGTGTAACGGGTTCAAATCGCACGATCTTGCTGGCCAGTTCACATCACCTCCACGTGAGATGAATATGACTTCTAATCGTTCGTGTAGAATATCCAATGTGGCATGAGTTGTGTGGCAGGTAGCGCCGTCCTGTTGAAACCACATGCCGTTGGTGTTCAGGTCATCCAATTCAGGCCAAAAAGTTGGTAATCGTAGACCTATAGTGCTCGCCGCAGCACTATAGGTCTGACCTGGCCAACGTCGTTTTCAAAGAAATATGAACCGCCAGCCCAAAATCACAACAACCAGTGACTTTTTCGGGATGCTTTGGACGCTCTTTAATTTCATGTGGATTGGTATCGTTCTGCTCTGCGAGTTCTTGTGAGCGACGCAAAATCGACTGCCTTGGATTCTCCTGCACACTCTCACAGACACCGCCCATGTTTTTGGCAGATCTTGCATTTCGTCGACATACGGGTGTTGGTAGATTGTTCACTGAACCAATAGACTCGAATTTATTCACCACATTGTGACTATCTCTCTCGTTAATACGATAATGGCGACCGTAAAATGGGCGAAGCGCGGTACGTGGCCCAAACAGAATACCCATTGTGATAAAACAACTTAATTTTTTACAGGTGTTGTTGAATGCCATGGTGATTTGGTAAAACAGACAGTGAATGACAACTGATTTGAGAGGTGTACCTTCAACAAGGTGGCCGTTATCAATTGTCAAAGTTCGAAAGTCCCTGTTAGAAGACCTTTCATTTCAACCACACACTGAAATATAATTTTCAAAAAAATTTGAAGTAATGTGACTGAAATAAACAGAACAGGTCACATCTTTGTCCCTCACCCATTCATCATGTCTGCTGCTCAAGCTGGAAAAACTAGTGAAATGTCGATTCATTTCAACCACCATTCGAAGTAGTTCTAGATCTACAACATGATATTATTTTTTCTAGAGCTTCTAATTGGTTAGCAACCCTATTATCGAGGTGATTCATGGTAATATTAGCTGAAACTTATGGTCTCAAATATTTTATGTGAGCTCTATCTACCAACCTTTCTCTCTTTCATATCTTATATTCAAAATTCAAATCATATGAATGCCAAAATTGAAAAGGATTGTTGATAAGTGAATAGAAAGACTTCACTTCATGATTCATCTAATTAAACCTCTATATTTTTGGAAGGACATTGTTATCTCTTCTAGTCGTCACTCACGTTGAGAACAACGTTGCAAATTAGACAAATTCAACAATTTTCCCTTCGTACCTATGACATAACCGAAACATAATCAACATTACCTACCTTTTTTTGGAATAATCCTTGTCTAGCTCACCAAATATTCTCCAGGGGCTTTTCTACCGCAAAATGGAAACTCTACACTGACACATACCTGGGCTTTCCTGAGTGATGGAAATGAAACTGGTTTGTATTGGTATTGAAACCATTATCTATTTTTTATCTTTTATCTGGCTTATCTGAGGTTTGAGTGGGGCGGTAATCGATAGTGTAGTCAGTTCCAAGTGGATGTGTGGGATGATGATTATATTTAGAATATTTTCATCGGCATTTTCTCGCGCTTTTAGATCAATAATACTAACAGCACCCATATGCATTTACTGATACCGAGAATTCGGCGAGAGTCCAATTTAAAGTAGTAGTTTGAATACCAGCTTGATGACGATAAACATGATGATGAAAATAATAAACGTTTCAGACCAGTTTTTGTACTTTATTTGGCATAGCAGCATGTGGTTTTATCGATATTACGCAATGCAATAAAATATATAAACTTGGTTGGCTTCATTCTTGTTGTCATTGACCAACGTCCGTTTTTGTCTGGATTTTCAGATGTTTCGCCAGCACAAGTTTTTGACATTTTCAAGTCACATGAAATTGAACTGTCACTCTCAATTCTGACTGGTCAGCCAGCAAGTATGGTCTTTTCAGTAGCTCATTCACTTGCTCGACCCGTCGAAGGTCTTTAATTTACTATAGAGTTCCACAAGGAACACTGCTTGTACCTCAAAGACCTGAATAAGAGTTCCTTTTTGTAAAAATGTATATACCCAAAAGTTTGTTACTTACTTTGGACCGAAACTTGTCAATCAAGTTCCCATTGAACTAAGAACTATAAAAATATTAATTATTTTACTATTAATGTAAGTTACAAAAAGGATTTGAAGCTTTATAACTTCTATTTGATTATCTGCGAGCGCTTTCGACAGGTGGTCGTGCTGTCATCCTCTAGGCAATACTCTATCTGAACATGTCATCCTGTTGTGTGTCCTTTTATACGTTCCGAACGCCTCAATACAGGTACTTCTGTTGCTTTAGGTGTGTTGTGTTGAATTTTCTCTGTGTTTATTGTTTCTAGGAGTGTGTATTGATTTGTTTAATTTATTAAATGTTAGGTCTTGTTGTGTTTTGATTTGTACTTGTTCCTCGATAAGCGACTTTTGACTGTTTAATTTATGGATGTTTAAGTTTTCCCAAATGTCCATGCGGTTTCCCTTATTGACTTGTTTTATGAGTTTTATGTTCTCTGGTGGGGGGAAGTTATGTTTGTTTTGTATGGCGTGTGTTGCGAGGTTTGATTTATATATTATTGGGTTTATGTACGCCTTTTTGTGCTCGCCACAAAAGTTTTTTCTTGGTTTGGCCGATATAGAATTCGTTGCAGTCCAAGCATTGTATGCTCTACACCCCGTTTAGGTTTTTGTCTTCTTCTTTTTCATAGTTGTTTATTTTTTCTGATATTTTTATGGTTGGCTTGTATGTGATGTTGATGTTCAGGGGTTTGAAGACGTTTGTTAGTTTTTTGGTTTGGTGACCTACGTACGTAAATGCTGTCCGTCGTTGTGTTGTCTTATCTGTTGGATTGGTTTGATCCTTGTTCTGTATATTTTGTTTGATTCTATTTTCTAATTCATCTATTGTCTTTTGGGTGTATCCAGAACAAGGATCAAACCACTTCAACAGATAAAACAACATCTACTCAGTTTGAGTAGAGCCTCGATGATGATAGTACGACCAGCTGTCGAAAGTGATCGGCTATTCCGCATCAAAAGTATTGAAGGAAGTCTCGGACGAAAATTCGAATTAAGTTTAAATCTTTGATATTGTCTATTGCGAATATAATAAAAAAATAGACCGAATAGAAATTCAAAATATCTCTCAAAAAGGTGTAACTTGATTCCTTGTCCAATTTGAAAATTTTGAAACGGGAGAAAAGACGATTGAAACATTAAAAAAAGATTTTCAAAAATCAAAATGGACTTGTTTACCCAATGAATAATTTACTACATAGAGGAATTTCAACATTGACAAGTCGTGATCCCTATTATGCTCTTAATTCCAAATTGGTAGACGCATAGAATAATTATGTAAATATGTTTGCGACGCTGTAATGTTTTATTAACGGTATCTCTGGCGTTGCAAAAAACAATGGCCCGTCCGTTGGCAGATGTGAATTTTTACAATTTTATTCGACTGGTTAATGCAAGTGGGGAGGAGTTAATTGAGTTTACTGAACTCTCAGCTCATAAACTTACTACTTCTTCGTTTTGTTTTCTGCTAATTGTGCTCTTATGAATCGTATTATTAGCCATTTCCAACTCAACCTGTAATTACGCAAGCGTTATCTCCTACTGCGAACGGCGTAGGAGCTAGACCGTCTGCATTGAATTGGATTAATTTATTAAATTATTAGTACATCAGATGTTGGTGGTGTTCGTTTCCTGGTTTTTAATGAACGGCTATTAAAGACTACAGATCAATGAGGCTTTTGAGCGGAAAAGTCAATATTTTGCTTCTATATCATATAAATTTTATATATTAGCAAAAACGTACCTAATAGTGGATGATCTATAATTACTAGGACACATTTAATTCATAGAATAAATTTCATGAGAGAAAAAAGTGTAATTTCATTTGTAGAAATATACCTTGTAATTTATTATTTTTTCAGTGTTCTTTTTTTATGATATTAGTTTCAATTCCAAGAAAGTTTTTCCAAAAATAAATCGCATGTCATTTATGTACCTAATCTATATTTTATGAATTATTCAAAATGTCTGGTATGCCCTCCAAATGGTATGCCCTTCTCAATAATGATTCCCCTGTTTGATGTAATAGTTGAGACAAGAATCGCAAGTCAACCTGATCTACCTGACATTGACGTTTTGTTTTCCATTTTCAAAGAACGGTCGATATTTTTGGAGAGTTTGGCCAGGTGGTCAATATTCTATGGCGCTCACCATCGTTTCTTCAAACTGAGTAGACCTAGTTTTCTATACTTTTTATTAATAACGAAGTCAATAATATTTAATACATCGTATTTGTTATTGACCACAGTTTTTTATGAAACTCGATTTTCTTTAAAAATTTCATTCTGAAATTGAAATATTTAGTAGTCTGTTACTATTAAATGCTGCTACTTTATGTTGATGTGGATGTGTGAAAGAATTCACGGACAATTTCGTAATATCTGATTCCTAATGGCCTTGTCAAGAAAATTCATCGAGTTATTCTCCTCAGAGTGGTGAATTATTTGAAGAATAATATTGACAAATTCGACAAACTCAAGCAACTGCCTACCTGAACCAGGAATACAGATATCGCCTACGTATCTGTAACATTATGAAACATTATTTACTCAGTTATTGAAGAACTCAATTCCTATTAATAACTCTTCACTTCTGAAAAAAGAGGCAAATTGTTAGCAAGTCAGTAATTTCTTGGTTTCTATCTAACATATTCTCATCAAGACCAATTGAAGGAAACAGTGAAAAAACTATTAGGATTTAACAGATTTTGAGAAAAAAATAAATCTTAAGATTTCAAGTCTCCATAGTTCTTCCTTCACGCAGAGCAAACTCAAATATGAAAAAAACAATGTTGGTACTCACTAAAAACAGTGGGGCAACTTGAAATTCTGAAAGATCTAACCTCAATATTTTCCTAGGACTAAAAGAGGTCTCATAGTTATTCTGCTGTGCGAAGTATTCTCATCGTGATTTTCAGTGTTGATACTTCATGTCACTAGCCAACACATGCCACTCAAATTGTCATTTCGTCAAAATATGGAACCTCTTTATTTTTCTAGCTAGTACACCCTTCAATTATTGCAATACTGAAAAATAGATATTGATTTAGCGATTTCTTGTGTTGAAACCAGATTTAACAATTAAGTGTTCTTAGATACGTTTATCATGGAATGTCATCAAATATCAGCAAACTTTTAATGTTCTGTAAAACTTCACATAATGTTTCAATCCT
>WOGO01007419.1:0-11173 GCA_015342085.1 Leptinotarsa defecta | reverse complement strand
TTCAAAGGTCCAATCTGACTGGAAAATTGTTTTACATTCGCTGACAGAAGTAATTCAAAGTATCAAGAATTTGAAAATACTCGTTTTTCAACTAATGAAATCGATCGATTCTGAAGAAAGCTATGGATATATTTGCCAAGTATAGGGTTTCATATGGATTTTGTACTTTCAACATGTCAGGAAGAGCACAATGAAAGTGAACTTCCTTAATTCTCAGGTCGCACAAGTTCAGACATCTGATGGTGAGGGGGTGACAGTTGATTGAACATAAACATATTCTAACACATTTTTTCAATAATTCAACACATTTTTTAAACATTTCAACACCCATTTTTTGTCCATTAGAATTGTACACTTTCTCGTGAACTTCTAGATTTTACTATACACGACTTCTCTCTATGATATATTGTTAAATTTTTATATGCATTGGTTAATGCAAATGATGAAATGTAAATGTTACTTTGTGGAATTCCATTAGGACAACCATATCCATTCTAAATTACTAGAATAATGTGACGAATTCATGAAACAACCTGAGAGTCTTTGTTAATTCACATGTTACATGCCCTTTTTCAACAAATGATGTTATAAATAAAATAAATATTTGTAGCCTCAACTATTTTTCCACTCCCATCACTGGGATTACTCGGGCGTTTTTCGCATTCAAAATATGTATATATAATATATATATATTGTTGAAATTATTCTTCGGGTTCGTTCCGTGTGGTGTATTGTCATCCCCGATGGGAATGAATTTCGCAACGTTTCGACAAAATCACATTTGTCGTCATCTGGCGATTTATGTTATGTGTTCGGAAGTCGTCTGACCCTACTCGGATGACTTTTTACTGTGCGGGTACAATGGTGCTGTTACATAAATACCATTCTTGATTACCTGAATTTGGTACCTGTATGTTTTGGTACCTCAGTTCTTTTTCTTCTCGATATGACCTCATTGATAGTAATTATATTAATGTACAACTAACGTTTAGCTGTTAGTAATGTTTATAATACCGAATGTAGTAAACTCAATAAAGCTAGATGTATGTTATTACCTCTGTATATGAGTTAATTCATATTATTATGCTCTACCTAGGTATTTTATGGTACCATGTGAAGTGACTGTTGAAAATATTCTAATAAATTCAATTTGATTTGAAAAATCATTACTCATTAATGTTTAGGTAATTTGAAGAATGACATTTTCAAAAAAGTTCTTTGTTTTTAATTTTCAGATTTGAGTTCAAAGGCATAATTGACTATATTTTTTATGCCAAGCAGACGATGACTCCATTGGGTTTGTTGGGGCCACTGTCGCAAGAATGGCTGCAGCAGAATAAAGTAATAGGTTGTCCTCACCCTCACGTCTACTCTGATCATTTTCCGCTCCTAGTTGAATTGGAAATGACACCTACGATAACACCCGCAATGAAAGTAATTCACAGGTAATGGAGAATTTGTCTAATAAATAATATTTCTATGATTATTTCAATAGCTTTTTGAATAGATAAAATCCCAGATTTTCTTGAAAATTTTACCGAATTAAGGAAAATACTGAAACAGAACCTTTGTAATGTTTGTATTGTTTTTTTCATTTCATTATAGTATTTGAGGTGTCTCTAATTATAAATAGTTTTGTGATCTCCAATGGATTAATAGGCCATGACTTCCATGGCAGGCAGATAAATCATCATCAGATTTTAAAGTTGGCTGAAGAACTGATTTTTGTGATGGTCCATGTATCACAATAGTTTTTTTCGAAGATAGTCTAATGATCTGCCTGTTTTCCAAGGAATGCCTTTTTTGCACTGAAAAATTGACCATTTTTTTTCGAATTTGTCACAATTTTCAATAAAATCAAATCGATTGATTTTATTGATTTTTTCCTTCAGAATTTGTGGACTGAATTCAGAAGAGTAAAAGAGAAGTGATTATTGAGGATTATTATTATTGGAGATTATTTAAAAAAAAAGTTTTTGAAACAAATTTTGTACTAGTAGCACTGTTCAGATGATTTATTTCCTCTGCCAATATGTAGAAGCAATTGTTTTCCCTACTTTTCATCAAACTATCTGCCTGCAAACTTATTATATTTTTTCAGGAATCAATACATGTATCAAACAGCAACCTATTATCACGGATATTATTATCCTCCTGTTTATACAGTTCCACAGAACTATTTTCCTCAAAAAAGGTTCTTTAGAAAAAGGAATAAAGTGCTCAATAAAAACTGATTCTAACGTGCAATGCCAAATGTAAGAGTTTTAACTTTGTACTTGGGAACATTGTGGACGTCCAAGGGTGGAATCTCATTTGTAGGTTTTGAAAAATGAAAGTGGAATCATCCAGAGTTTTTTGGTTTGCCTGTCTTGAAAACTAATAATTCTATACAAATATTAATATTTTTAATGGAATGACCCTTTTATTCTTTTATCTCTGGGATTGCTCTCTTCTTCAATACATGTATTGGTATTTGGGATTTTTTTATGTTTTTGTAACTCCTATGAAAATTAAAGAAAAATTATTGAGAGACTCTATCAATCAACTTGGGTTATTGAACGTTATATGAAAGGAAGAAAGAAAGCTATGAAAGCAAAAATTACACTTCATGATACAAGAAAATATTCGGGCACATTCAATTTTCACAAATGGATCTTTGGGATGGATTATTTGTTGAAATGCATTCTGTCGATGATAAAACATCATATGAAACATATACAGGGTATTCCATATTCGATTGTCTATTAGACGTATCTAGAGAACAAAAAAGATGAGACTTTTAAATTTTGGTTACCGATGTAAATCGTTGTGATCTATCGTTCGAAAATATTTTCGTCACCGCAATGTTGCCACATCTACATGTAACAGACATTAACTTGGAAATTTCAAATGAAACACCCTATATATTATATTATTTTTGAATTCTGCATCAAAATCCAAATTACTTTTGTTGAGCATGTTCTATATTTATCTCTCATCGTTTTTAAAATATTGATAATTTTATAATGTTTTTTTGGCGAAAACATGTTATTTTTAATATTTAATATCGCATGAATTAAGTGGTACATTCAATTCAATTTCCAGCAACATTGAGATAAGATATGGTGGTTGTTATTTCAGAATGGATTTCAAATCTTATTTTATACAGAGTGTCTGAAAAAATAAGTCTCAATTTGTATCTTCGATAAACAACCGTAACTGAATTTTTTCAAATGGAACACCCTGTATATTGTATTTCATCAGTTCGGACTCCCATTGTCTAATATAATATAAATTGATTTGATAACCCTGAAAAAATCAAAAAAGATTAACCGAAAATAACAATTTTATTTACCAAAAAACTGAAATTACAAAGAAATAGCATACAGGGTTATCAAATCAATTTATATTATATTAGACAATGGAAGTCTGAACTGATGAAATACACCACGAAACATTGTCAACCACCTTCAAACAAACCCTGTATATTATTCAATTTTCGAATTCAGTCAACTAATGTGAACAAGTTTTATTGACTATGTCCTATAACTATCTCTGACCGTTTATGAGATATGAATTCTTCTATAATTTTTTTCTTCTATACAAATATAACATTTCAAATACAAAATTCAGGGAAAAATGTATTATTGAACATATCGAATAATGAATGACTTTACATTGGTTCAGAAAGGTTTAATGAAATACATGATTGAAACTTCATAGTGGGTGTATGACAAACATTACTATTTCGAGACAAGAACGAACACTTTTCAAAATTGAATTGATAATAAAAATAATTTTACACTAGAAAGCAAGAGATGATATTGTGAAACGAGCTTCGCAATTATTTGACATTTGATACTGATGTAACAAAAATTCAGTAGCTTAGTTACTTGAAATGCTGACCATTTACTTGTAAACATTGATGTATTGATGTTATTACTTGGTCAGTCATCGTGGCTCTGAGGATTTCCGACGCCTTGATTTCCTCGAAGACACATCTAACCCGATCTTTAAGTTCCTGTTTCGTATTGATAGGTGTTCTATATACCTTTTTTTTATTTTTCCCCAGAGGTGAAAATCTAGGGGAGTCAGATCCGGTGATCGAAGCTGTCAAATCCAAGGACCCAAATGACGTATCCACCGATCTTCGAACATATTGGTTAGTTATCTACTCACTTCACGTGTGCAATGTCTAGGAGCTCCATTCAACTAATACCAACAATTCCGAGACAAGTTCAGGGGCAAATTATCCAGAAAATACTCACAGTCGATCTCAGAATATCAATATATTTTTCGGAATTCAACTTTTCTTCATAAATGCAAATAGAAACTTTATCATCCATGAGCATACAAAAACATTAAGACTGAATTTTTGTTGGAATCCCCTTTGCTCAGAAGTGATTATTTCGACAATTGAATATTCCGTCACATGAAAATTGTGATTCATCAGTCCATATAATTTTTTTCAAAAAGTTTGGATCTTCGTATGTCCATGTTAGTGCAATTTCGCAAAATTCTACCTGTTTTGGTGGATCATCTTTATGCAAAGCTTGCAGCCTAATTAATTTATAATCGTGCATATTATGTTTTTGTAAAATTCTCCATATAGAAATTCGAGATATTCCCAAATCAACCGCAGCACTAGATACTGATGCATGAGGATATACATAAAAATATCCTAAAATGTTCATCTAATTTTCCATATCACCAGTCACCGGACTCACTACTTCAATATGACAGTCGGACAGTTTACGCTTGAGGAAGCTATTGTATAGCGAAACGCGTGTTGCGGTTTTTGTAAAACCGAAAAATCATACATACGAAAATCATACAATAAACTGTATTAATTAGTTTTGAACAAGTTAGTGTCAAATCGATAATTTTTTTTAATCAGACTTATATCATGACACACAATTCGGTTGTGAAATTCAAAATTAATGTTTAAAACTCTTTTGATAGTCGACGAGATAATTGGAAATAGAAAAAGTTTCACCATATGTATCGAAGAAGAATTTTCAAAGGCCCGAGACCGACGCTGAAATTATAAGAATGTGTGTATTATGCACTTGATTTTTGATTCTATTGGAAATTTTATGGGAGCAATTTTTTTTTAAATAGTTCAAATCTCATGAACGGTCAGAGATAGGTATAGGACATAGTTGATCAAAGTTTTTCACATTGGTTGGCTGAATTCAAAAACTGAATAATATACAGGGTGTCCCTATTGAAAAATATTAGTTATGGTCGTTTGTCAAAGATACAAATTGAGACGTATTTTTCAGACACTCTGTATAAAATAAGATTTGAGTTCCATTCTGACATAACAACCACCATATCATATCTCAATATTGCCAAAAGTTAAGTTCGATGTATCACTGAATTCATGCGATATTAAATATTAAAATTACCATGTTTTCGCCAAAAAAATTACAAAATAATTAATATTTTAAAAACAATGAGAGATAAGTATAGAACATGTTCAACAAAAGTGATTTGGATTTTGATGCTGAATTCAAAAATGATATAATATATAGGGCATTCCATTTGAAATTTCCAAGTTGATGTCTGTTACATGTAGATGTGACAACATTGTGGTGATGAAAATATTTTTAAACGATAGATCACAACCATTTACATCGGTAACCAAAATTTAAAACTCTCATCTTTTTTGTTCTGTAAATACGTCTAATAGACCATCGAATATGGAATATCCTGTATATATATATATATATATATATATATTCGTTCGGGATCGCCGAACGAACTTCGCTGCCACACACTTCATGCATGGCATGGCATGAGCCAACGGATGTGTCGACATCCTCAGCAACTTCTCTAAAAGAGATTCAGCCATTTTACATAACAATTTTCTTCACTTTCTCAACATTTTCATTGGTTGTTGATGTGTTGGGGCATCTGAGGCGAACGTCGTCATTCATATCTTCTCGATCTCCTGTGACAAGCTTGTCCCATTTGTTAACATTTTTCTGATCAAGAGTACATTCAACGTATGCCACTGTCAACATCTCAAGTGTTTTTGAGTACTTAATTTCATTTTTTACACAAAATTTGATGTAAATTCTACGACCCATTTTTTTTTGATAGCAGAAAATCGCCAAACTCGTAAAACACTTCTAACTTTTATGCCTCTCACCAACATACTGAACAGCCTATGAACATGTTCGATATGAGTGTACCAACATGAAAAAATTAAAAAATCAATTTGCCCGCGAAATTTGAACATTCGCCTTATTTTTTGAACAGACCTCGTATATATAACTGAATGGAGGGGGATGGTATCAATTAATGAAAGAAAAGCATTGGACAATCACTCATGGAAAAAAGTGGGCAAACCGCAGGCATGGCTAATTAGGCTTCATCTTTAGTAGATAAGTATTAAGTTCAAGGGCATAAAATGATGATCTCGTTATTATTTCAAAAATTCATTCGAGCAAATATTCAAAAAATTGAACTTCTTGACAGTAAAACAGTATATTTTCGAACTCATTTCTAATATTTTGGAATATTTCTGGGTAATACTAGCACAAGTTTCAGTAATTCTGTCTCTAAGTTCCCGTTGTGTATCATAAATTTTCGATTTGGTAAAGCCCCAATGGAAAAACTGTTATAATATTGGATGGTCAAAAATTTTCACTGTTTAGAACTGCTATGGCCGATACTGATGAAATCCAAAAGTCAAAACAACTATAGTTTGGTTAGCACTTGGAATTTGAGGAAACTTGTTGGACTGAGAAGAAACCAAAAAAAACTGAGAAACTACTTTGGATTTATATGAAAAAGGTCCTGATTACCCAGAATATTTGATATAAATTTTGAACTGAAAGAAACTTCTTGACGTGAAAACAAACTCAAAAAAAACTCAGAACTCACTTTTGATTTATATATCAAATGTAATGACTGGTTAATATATGAAATAACTCAATGGATATCCAACATTTACTGAAAGATGCTTAAAGGGTGGTGAAAAGCCAGATTTTATGGTTGCAATGCATTTCAGATGATGTAGAACATCTTAGCAAAAGTAAATCTTTTTCAAGTATGTAAATAACTTTTATAAAAAAATATCTGGTAGAAATACTGTTTTAATCAAGTTTTATTCAGTGCTTATACATAGAAACTGACAATAAAAAAGGTTAAACTTTAATAAGTTGTTAAAAAAATGATAATTAAATGGGAAATCTCCCTTTCTATGGTTATCATCGCACAAAAAACAGAACTTTATATCAAACCCAAACTGAATAACAGCTCACTTTAGCCCGTTCTACGCTGGTTTGGCTGAAAGCATTATTTTCCATTGAATAATCAAAATATAAAAAATACACTTTTACCAGAATGCCTCATTTGTGTCTTGCAACTCATTCATGAACTAGATTTTTTTAAAATGTATTTTCTTTGTTTAACCTAAATTGACCTTTTTGCTCAATTTTTGTGTTCAGGAAGAGAAAACCAAAGGTATTTCAATAATTTCCACATCTAGAGTCAATAATCAACACTACAAGCAATTTCTTACCTGGGATGCTGAGAATTGCACTGATATATGTACTGAGGAATCAGATAAGGATCTTCCAGTACATCTAAATATTTTTTGGATATGTCAGGTCTTACAGTATTGATGAACCAGGGGCCTGAAAATGAAGTTGAGAAAATTATATTTTCACATACTTGCAAATCGTCTTTACTTACCGAATGGTCCAGCCATCCGAATGCCTGCTAGAGGGTTGAAAGGTCTCATAATATATGAAAGTGACCTGATCAAAAAAGGGACATCCTTGAATTCCAAAGGTTTTTCTGGAAAACCCCAAGGGTCTGCCAAAATAAGATGTTTAACTCTGTGGGGATAAGATATTGAGTATGAAGCTGCCAAAAATCCTCCCAAACTGTGTCCAACGACGATGAATTCTTTCAATTTCATCTCCTTGCGCCATTCTTCAATAGATTTTACCATCTGGTGTTCAGCTTTGACACTATCAGTGCTGAAATCTGGTCTTGAAGATCGACCATAGCCTTAGAAAATCAACAACTATTTTGAATATACATAACTTTTTTACTTCCAAACATTAAAATACATCTTATTAATCGCAGTCAATTTTTTTTCATTTTTATTGGAGTACCCAATGAAAGTACCCCAGTACATATATTTCAAATTTACCTCAAGTACCAATACTAAGATTACATATACAATTGCCGCGAAAACATTACATGATGGAGAAAAGTATGCAATATATATTATCAGTGAAGTAAGTGTAAAATGAAATCAGATAAAGGGTAATAACAATTTTGTAACAGAAATGACTTAAATTTTAGGAGAATTTTTTACATCTGTACTGAGACTGTTGAATATTTTGACTCACAGTATATCTGTTGGTCTTGATAATCAAGAGGAGGAGGAGAGACGTCTTGATGAAACTTAAAATACAGTTTGCTGTGGGATTTTCACTATAAAAGGTTTTACAAATACTGTGATGCTTTTCACTATACCAAGGCTTCCTCAAGCAGAAATGCATCATTTTAATATTTGATAAAGATACATTTGTGAGAAATATTTAAAAAATTTTGTGGTAATTGCTGAAATCCATAGCTTATAATTATGAAACGAAAGTGCCTGTTATTTTATGAGATTTCATTGCCAATACTGAGATACCGAACTATTTAGCGCCATTGTAGATAACATCACAATTACCAAATATTATGTCTTACAAACTCACCTAACAAATCTAATGCATATACAGGTCTCGTTTTGGCAAACGAATCCAAATTCAAACACCACATCGCTACACCTGCTCCGAGACCATGAAGAAGAACTAAGGGCGTTTTGAGAGACTCCGTATTCATGGAAATGGTCCATATTTTATCAGCTGGACCAACAACTGGTCCGATATCCACAAACCAGCCTCGATATGGAACTTTGCACACTGCTAATTATAAAATAATCATTATATTTGAATAATTCACAATATTACACACTCACTTTGTAATATCCTTTTTTCAATACTTCTAAGCATACTTTCGGAGAACTTATTCCATGACAACCACTGGGTGCTCAGCCAACTACATCATGATAAATAATACTTATTATTTTGTTTTCGATAGAAAAAGGTAAGGCTATATAATTCAAGGGTTAATGAGCGAACTATTTATAATTACTAGAGTAGGACAATGATTACACAATGACGTATAAGAAACATATTCGGGAATTTTAAAACAAGACTTTTGCAGTTCATATTTTGGATATAAAAATATAAAATATCAAAAATCGTTTTACTGCTGAAATTTCACTACAAAAAATGTACCTTGGTTTGATTTTATCCTCATATTTCATCAAATCATCTGGAGTTTTAATTTCTTCTAGCATTTTTTTGTTTCGATAGAGAGATGAGATACATTAAAAATTTTCTGTGAATAATAGAGAACGTTAGCGATAGAAGATAAACATTTTATCATTAAATTATTACTCATCTAATATAGTGATGAAATTATTACTATCAAATTTAGATTACGTGTTTTTGTTTCTGTAACCTTGATTATTCCTAACGAGATAATTTATAATTTGATTTACTTATATGACATGAATCACGAAACAATAACTATGCTCTGAGGAACTGTGAAACAGGAAGACATCTCACAGTAATAAAACTCTTAGGAAGACAGTAATAGCACAGTATATACGTATACTGTGGTAATAGCATGTGGTAATAGCAAAAAGACAATAGAGAGGCCTTTTCCATCCTTAACATTGAAGGCAGCATAACTTTGTTTGTTTACGGGAAGTAAGTTGAACCATAAAACAGTGGCGGTTGGCTTAGTTGATAATCGGAGGGATAGTATATATTTATAAAATACATCATTTCAAGTGAAAATGTATTCTGTTCCAATAATTTCTACATGAAATCTTATTTATTATTAATGATTATGGAAATGAGGCCAGTTTTTCTTCCACCTACTAGATTTTTATTTATGTATGGCTTTATAATAAAGCGCGTGGTTTACTGGGTTAAAATTAAATTATTTCATATGAAGTACTCCATAACAATGACAAATGTTTATTTCAAAAGTAATGAACTTTGTTTCATATAATCAGATAAAAAAATTTGTGATTTATTCTCAGATTTTATAAACAAGGGGTACGATTTGTAAGGTCCGATATGAAGAATTTTCGATTAGAAATCATGATTTCATTCAAAATTGGTATCTAGGGGTCTTTGTGGACCGACATTATGAAAGGGGATATTTTTGATCTGCTTAAAAAAATCTGTTTAAAATCTGTTTTTCCGTTAATCAGCATGTTTTCAATGATTATTTTTTTGATCTTATTCTTATAAATGAAGTTTTTGAAACTAGATTTATGTTATTTCATTATTTGACACATCCCAACCAAAAAAGGTTAAAAAAATGACAACCGTCATTTCTTATTGAATATTGTCTGTATGCAACGCGATAACCTCGTGCAAAGACATTAAAACCAAAACAGAAATCATATTCTTTGTTAAGTGAGGTTTTACAAGGATAACTATTTAGTATGCAAATTGAACATTGAACAGAAAGCTTTGAAATCTGTTGATCACAGAATGAATATGAGTTACGACACACATATGAAAAACATATTTTTCATTTTTGAATACAGTTTTTTTCATTTACATTAATGATTTTCGTAATTAAGAATTCGACAGCATGAATTATTGAAAAAAGACAATTTCGGTCCACAAAGACCCCCATAGATATCAATTTTGAATGAAATCACATAATAATATCAAACCTCAATCGTAATTATAAATATTCATGATTTCTTATCGAAAATTCTTTATATCGGACCTCACAAACCGTACCGCTTGTTTATCAAATTTGAGAATAAATCACAAATTTCTTCATCTGATAATATGAAGCAAAGTTCATTACTTTTAAATTAACATTTATCATTGTTATGAATTAGTTCATTTAAAATTACAGTCGTGTACAGAGAGTTAGGAATCAAATTAATTTAAAAATGATGAGATATAATTCTTTGTTTAAATGAATGAAATACATATATCATTAAAAATTGAACAACATGAAATAATGAAATAATTCATTAAAACAAAAAAAAATCTAATTCAATAAAAACTAAAAAGAGAAATTCCGTAAGATTCCAGACGCTGAACTCTACGTAAAAGTAGCAACCTTATTTAGATAGGAT
>WOGO01007418.1:0-14535 GCA_015342085.1 Leptinotarsa defecta | reverse complement strand
GGTGGTACCGGTCAGTTTTGGTGAACAGAACGGAGGGGTTTTAGTGGGTAACTGACTGCTAGAGCAGCGGAGTCCCACACTACCGTCAATAAGACCCTTATGACGTGTGTCCATAAAGGATTTCCCCTCCAACGAAAAAAAAAAGGTTAGGTTAGGTTAGGTTCCCTCTCGAAGTGTCTTCACCTTGTCGTGGTGGGAGGGCTTGCGAACCATGATGAGATGGTAGGCTACGCCAGCGGCAGCCTCGCTGCCAGAAGGGACTCCCAAGCTGGACAGGCTACCATGGAGTGGTCAGACTAAGAGGGACACAACAGGAGTAAACCTGAGAAAAATCCGAAATCCAAGATGTAAAGCGATCCGTGTCGATGGATGAATGGCCCGGCGACAGTGGGTCTTGAACGGAGCCTGCAGGGAGATGGCGACACCCTGCAGTACTAGCCTTGCCCTCGCATGCGGGGCTCTGCGGGGGGGGGGACAGATCTTTCCCTAGCGTCTCGTGGGAACAAAATGGATAAAAATAATACTTATAAAAAAGGAGAAACGGAGAAGGCAGCCTTCTCAAAAAGCAAAAAGACGTCAAGATCCCCAGTTATGAATACGGGAGGAATTCAGAAGGAGAAAAAAGAAAGAGAAAAAGAGAAGCGACCGCGGGAAACTCCGGAAACCGTGTTCACAGGAAAAAACGAGGAAATCGGGGAACAGGAGGAGGAGAACGTAGAGGAGGAGACGTTGGAAGAAAACACAGAGAAGATATATTCCGAAAGGTCCGTTCTCTACGATATCTTGGGATTGTCTCCATCAGAGGACGAGAGGCAAAGTGCTGCCTCAAAAACAGAAAAAACGAAGAGGAAGCGGTCGACAGAAAGTCCAAAGGAGGCAAAAAGGAATAAAAGTAAGGACGACCTTCTGCAATTACGCTCAGCGATATGCAGGTTAGAGCGGAAAACCAGGACCCTCACAGATATGGTTAGGGAAACTCGTGGTGAAAAGGCTGAAATCTCTGAGGCAGCCTGGAGTATTAGAGCCATAGTAGACACAATCGCGGAGGAATTTGAGAGATACGAGGAAAGCATACAGCAGAAGGCAAGCACACAAAAGGATGGAACGACTCAAACGGAAAGTGAGGAAGTAGTAGAAGAAGATCTGGCTAACCGGGATAGTCTGCTAAAGGTTTTAGAAAAGGACTGGCCCGAAGATTTATACAAGAGGACTCAAATACAAATGGGTGGACTACTGAAGGCTAGCGACAAAGGCGACATCGCAGTCATAGGAGGGAAACAATCCGTAACTGATAAATACCTGAAAGGGCTGAGGGAAAGATATTCAGATATCGTGGAGATAATGGAAACAGCTACACAAGGAAGCGTAGATTACATTAAAAATGCTACCAGGACAACGACGAGTAGAGGGAACGGAGTGGATAAAACCAAATACATCTTCGTCGCCACATACGAACTGGATAAAACGGAGGATGCAAATGACATGGGAGCAATATATGATGTCACTGAGAAACTGATGGAAGTAGCCCAAAAGGAGAGTAGAAACAAACTACAGATGGTGATCTCCGAGGGACTAAATCAAGAACAGATGAGAAAGGTGCTGGAGAGCACTGCAAGGAAACGGGACCTAGATATTATAATACTAACCGCTAGCGACCCACGCAAAGGAACTAGTAGTAAGCAAACACCAGAGGAAAATTGTGCCATTACCATAAAGGGAGGGAGTAAGACATACGCCGACCTGGTCAGAACAGTGAAGGAAGGCATGGCGGGCGAGGAAACAGGTATCAGAATAACGAGGATGAGGAAAACCGTGGCTGGGCACATGATTCTGAATGTTGATGGAGGCGAAGCGCGGGCAAGGAACCTGAAGGATATGATACAGGATAAAGCAAGAGACCTACAGGTGAGCTTAGTTACTAATAAGGCCACTGTGATTATAACCGGTATGGACGTCACCACTACTGAAGAGGAAATGGCCGAAGTGATATCGAATGAAACGGGATCCGATATTAGCTCAATCGAAATAAAAAACGTAAGGAGAGGATGGTATGATGAACTAACAGCAATTGTGGATGTGCCGAGAGACACTGTCGGCAACATATTGAAGAAGGGAGCTATTCGGATAGGATTACCAGAATGCAGGGTAGTAGAAAAGATCATGATGCCAAGGTGCTTCAAATGTCTGAATTTTGGGCACAGGACCAGTGAATGCAGAGGAGAAGACAGAAGGGACCGGTGCGTGAGATGTGGACAGGAGGGGCATAAGGCGAAAGAATGCATAGAGGAACCGTTCTGTTGGAACTGTGAAAGGAAAGGACATAGGGCGGATCAAATGAAATGTCCAACATATAGGAAAGCAGTCGAGGCACGTCACAAGACACGCCTTGAGAGGATGTAGATGAATATAGGTCTATCCTCAACAAAATGCAACTAAAAATACTGCAAGTCAACGTAGATAGAAGACGAAACGCGCACCACCTCATACAGCGAGTGGTTTTAGAGGAGGAAATAGATATTGTCCTGGTACAAGAGCCGAATAAGACGATAGTCAGCAAGGACACAAAATGGATAGTTGGGAAGAGTCAAAATACGGCAATATGGTGTAAGAATAAGGCATGCGGCATAACTGGGCACGAAACCGGAAACGGTTTCGTAAACATTACCTTCAAGGACTGGTCGATCTACAATTGTTATATCTCCCCTAATGTCGAGCAGAGGACATATGAGAAATGCGTCGACAGAGTAATGCAACACGCCAAACAAGGTGGGAAGGAGGCCATATTTGCTGGAGACTTTAACGCGAAGTCAACACTATGGAACTCGACGACAACGGATAGAAGAGGTGAATACCTGGCGGATTGGGTGCAAGCGTTGAATCTCACTGTGGAAAACAAAGGTAACATTCCGACCTTTGTTAGAGGAGCACAAAATTCCATCATCGACATCACTCTGTCGACGCAAAAGATGGCGAGTAAGGTTACAGACTGGAGGGTCTCCACGGAGGAGAGCATGAGCTTGCACAGACATATCTTTTTCAAGGTTCAAACAGTTGGCAAGAACAGGAGGAAAGAAGGCTTCGTCAAATGTAGAATTGATAAGGAACTGTTGATTGATACTTTCCAACTAATGGGCGACAATATTAGCACACTGCAGGAATTGAACACTGCCCTACATGATGCACAAAAGGCAGCGACGAGCTGGGGGGCAAGAGAGGAAAGAAGGGAGGAACCTGTCTGGTGGAACGACACCATAGCTAGCCTCAGGGCAAGGTGCAATTCACACAGGAGGGCGCTGATACGGGCGAGAAGAAGACGGCCAGATCCAACAGAAATATCAGACTTGGAGGAAAGATATAAATGTGCTAGACGCGAGCTGAGAAGGGAGATAAATCGCTCCCAGAGGGAATCGTGGAAAAAGCTCTGTGATACACTGGAGGAAGATCCTTGGGGACAGGGATATAAAATTGTTACCAGGGGGTTGAAACATCACAATGCCCCATACGATGTAAGTCAAGAGCAAAAAATCGGAATCCTGAATGAACTTTTTCCGCAGTGCGCAGCTGTTCCGTACGACCTGGAACAACCGGAAGATATGCCTCAGCCAGTCACACTTGACGAAATACATAGAGCGGGGGATAGGATGAAACCAAAGAGGTCCCCAGGCCCAGACGGCATTTTACCGGAGGTAGTGAAGCTGGCAGTACAAACTATACCGGAGAGGATTAGACAAATCGCCGACAGAATGCTGATGGATGGTGTATTTCCCGAAAACTGGAAGACCGCTAAGGTTGTGCTCATTCCAAAAAGTAGTACAGAAGAAGAAGAGGGTATTACTAAATACAGGCCAATATGCCTTATCGACACGCTGGGTAAATTGTATGAGCATATACTGAAGTATAGGTTGGAAAACGAACTGGAAATACAACGGGGACTTTCGGACACACAATTCGGTTTCAGGGCTGGAAGGTCCACAACAACAGCAATAGGGCATATGCTAGAGGAGGTCAAAGCGGGTACAAAGACATGGGCGGCAGCAGTATTGATAGACGTCAAAAACGCCTTCAATACGGCTAAATGGCACCTGGTACCTGGTACCAGGTACCTGGTTAATCTGGTAGCCAAGTATCTGGGAGATAGGAAAATACAAACGGGCAGGCAGCTAAGGGAAATTTCGCAGGGAGTTCCACAGGGATCGGTCCTTGGACCCACCCTGTGGAACATACTGTACGACGGAGTTTTGAGACTCACACTGCCACAAAACTGTCATACGATAGCTTATGCCGACGACCTGGCATTAGTGGTCAAGGCTGATAAAAAAGAGGGGTTGGTGATTAGTGGAAACCAAGCTGCAGAGCAGATTATAAGATGGATGGAAGAGAACAGACTAGAAATAGCTCCACAAAAAACAGAAGCGATCATCCTCAGGGGTCCTAGAAAGAGGGAAGGCATAACATTCCGGATACGAGGAATAGCGATAGCCCCTAAGAAGTCGGTCAAGTATCTCGGTGTTTGGCTCGATGACAAACAAATCTGGAACGAGCACATCAGACAGATATGTGCAAAAGCGGACAGGCAAACAGCAGCCTTAACCAAGATATTGCCAAACACCAGGGGACCTGACAACCAAAAAAGGCGCCTACTATATTCGGTGGTACAATCAACGGTTCTATATGCAGCACCGGTGTGGAAGGGTGAAAAAATATAGGAAAATGGTTCTGGCAACGCAGAGGAGGATGCTCCTGAGAGTGGCTGCGGCATACAGGACAGTCTCTCAGGAGGCAATCTGTGTCCTGACTAGTACGCCCCCCATAGACCTCCTAGGAGAGAGATCCCGCCTTGATAACTTGGTACAGGTAACCCCCGATAGTAAAATCGCTGAGAGAGAGGAGACCATCAGAATATGGCAAGGGGAATGGAATGGAAATACGTCCAAGGCTCAGTGGACCAAGAGGTTGATCCCGGACCTGACATCCTGGCTGAACTGCAGTTTCAAGAACATTGATTACTATACAACTCAGGCCTTCAGTGGACACGGCAGTTTCCGTAGCTATACGTGCAGGATAGGGAAAAGCACGGACGAAAACTGCATATACTGCGCGCTTAGGGATGATCCAGAGCACACAATTTTTTACTGCAATAGATGGGCAATACCTCGTGCAAGTTTAGAGATAGAGTGGAATATCCAAATGACACCGGAGAATCTCATGGCAAACATGCTATCAAGCAGGAAGAAATGGAATAGAGGTGCAAGTTTCTTGAGGTAAGTGATGAAAAAGAAAGAGGAGGAGGAAAGGGAAAATTAAGGGCATATAAGGTAATTTTTTAAAGATGCCGCTCATACCCGAAGTATATCCTTTGGACAGTTCCGGGTACGAGAGAGGGCAAGGGGGGTGGTTTTAGTGCGGTGCAACTCCCACACTACCGGGGAAAGGCGGAACCAGTACCTGGTGTCCAGTGATTTCCACCCCCGCCAAAAAAAAAAAGGTTAGGTTAGGTTAGGCTAGGTTAGGTTAGGTTCCCCATCGATGGTGTCTCCACCTTGTCGTGGTGATGGGGCTTGGGGCTTGTGTGCTTTTATGATCCCAAGAGCCATGCCGGAGGTAGCGTTGCTACCAGTAGGGTCACCCTTGCCGGACGGGTCGAAGGAGAGAAGCCAGACTAAGAGAGATACCACCCCCAATCCCAAGGTGTAACACCATCGCGCCGAAGGGATGCATGGCACGGGGGGCAAGGCGTGTCTCGAGCGATGCCCACTGGACCTGGCGACCCAGTGGGGACTTTAGCCTTATCCCTGCATGCGGGGCTCTGCAGGGACGGACAGCTTATTTCCCTAGCTGCTCGTGGGAATAACATGAATCAAGAATCAAAAAATAATGATGAAACACTTTTAAAAGAATTAGCTAGCGGTAGCATAGCTAAAAGAAGCAACGTTTCGGAAGTAACGGAGACGTTTAGATTGAGACGGACGTCACTGCCGGAGATTAAAAAGAGGAAGGCAACGGAGGTAGCACACCCAGAAAGTGGAATATACAAGAAAAAAGAAAGTCCTGAGGCTTTCACCATTAGAGAGGCTATAGAATCCATTAAGGTGAATATGATGGAATTGGAGAAACTGGTGTCAGTACACCCCAACACACAAAAAGGTATAAAGGACCAACTCATGAAAATGAGAAGAAATGTAAATACGTTTGAAAGGGAGTCGGTTATTGCGTGGTTGGAGAGAACCAGGTACGAACCAGTGGAGAAAATTAATATAGATGCGGATACGCAGACGGAGCGGAAGACGAAAGAAATTGCCACTCAGACCTATGGAAGCAGTTCCGAGGAGCCCATTGAAACCCTAAAAGGAATAGTCTCATTGGAATCCTTTATGGAAATCAAGGATAGACCATGGCCTAAGGATCTATACAGGAACACGGAAATCATTAACAATAACCTGTTGAAAACGGACGAACAGCCGGTCAAAGTGATATGGGTAGAACCTGACGATCCTAATATGGAAACGGGAATACAAAGTGCTTTTAAGGACCAGTACCCAGACCTGGAGGACATGAAAGGCGAGTTCGAAGTGCTGGAGCAACGCACACGCATAAGATCCAGAGATATTAATGAAGAAAAAAGAAGGAAAATAATAAAAATCACACACAACGGAACTATGACTGACATATGGCATCGAATGCAACAATTGCTGAATGAGACCCCAGAAGATCCCTACATTGCTATGCATGAGGTAAAAAATATAACGGCAGAGGACCTACGTAAAGTAGCGGAGGCAGTATTCCATGGCTCTAAAACTAGAGTCCGGGTATGCTCGAGGACCAAACCAGAAAGAAGGAAGCAACCAAACACCTACGGGCTCCTTATTAACCAAGGAGGCCTCTCCTATAAAGACATACTAACAAGATGCAAGGACATAGTGAAGCAAAATCCAGCATCGACGGCTATCAGAAGCTTGAAGAGCACAAAAGAACAGAAGCTCTTAATAACCTTAGACCGAGACGAACAGGCTCTAACAGAAATACACAAAGCCCTCAGGGAGGATGAGAACCTGAAAGTTCGACGACTAGACAAAACTAGCCAGAGAACGGTGCTTCACATAAGAGGCATGGACATGGAGGCTGGAAAGAAAGATTTGAAAGAGGCGATAACAAAAAGATTGGGATACTGGGACGAAAGCTGCATGGAAGTTAGCGACCTTCGCCCCCAAATCAACGGCACCATGGCGGCCACCGTGACGCTAGGAAAAGATGACGCGAGTATATTAATGGATGACGAGTACCTGCGGGTGGGCATTGTGAGGTGCTGGGTAGAAAGACGACTTAAAGTCGACAGGTGCTACCAGTGCTGGAAATACGGCCACATGTCGAGCAAGTGCAGGGGACCAAACCTGGCAAAGCACTGCTATAAATGTGGAGAGGAGGGGCATCATCTCAAAGATTGCAGTAATGAAGAGGCCTGCCCTGTCTGCAGAACAAAAGGACATAAAGCGGGCACGATGAAGTGTCCGGAATTTAAGAATGCACTGACTATTGCCAGGAGAGACGAACGTAAACAAAAGACCTGGAGAGGGGCAAGGAAAATTAACATAACGGACCTGGTGAGAAAGAAGGCAGAGAAACCTGAGGAAACGCCAGACCAGGAGCTAGGAGGAAAGCACACCGAAAAGGAGGAGCACCCGGAAGAAATGGATCAATATCTGAAAGACTTCTCAGACAAGATCAGAGAAGCACAGATGACGCTAGATGCCTTAGGCAATTATAATATTCCTGCTTCCCAGGAAAGTGAACTCAGACCCGGAGTGGAGCTGCTCGACGATGAACCGAGCTAAATAAATTGAAAATACTACAGACAAATCTGAATAGATCCAGAAATGCCCATGATTTCGCACTAGCAAGCGCAATGGAGAATGACGTGGACGTGCTGGTGGCTGGAGAGCCAAATAAACAACTTGTTGAGAAAGGAACCTGGTTGAAGGATCAACGGAGCGATGTGGCCGTCTTATTTCAGAATAGAAACACAGAGGTCCTAAAAGTGGCAAGTAAGGATGGTTTCCTCCACGTCCAATTGAGGGAATTCAGTTTGATTTGCACATATATATCACCTAATATGGCCCTTGGAACATATGAGAATAGGATTCGTATCTTGCTAGAATACTGCCACAAACTAGACGGTGAATACATACTGGTGGGTGATTTCAATGCAAAATCACCCTTCTGGGGGTCACCAATCGAAGACGAGAGGGGCGTTATCTTAGCAGAATCCATTGCTTCTCAGGACTTAATAGTAATCAACACCGGGGAAAAGCCAACTTTTGTCAGAGGTAACTCCAGTTCCTGGATTGATATTACTCTGGCCACGCAAAAATTGGCCAGAGCTATACAAAAGTGGGAAGTATGGGAGACGGAGGCTCTCACCGACCACCAGCATATCTATTTCGAAGTCACATCGCGTAACAAAAAGTGCAGAACTACTGAGAAAATAAAACCGGATATAAACTGGGATCTATTCAGCACAAGCCTAACTGAGAACATGAATATAAATGGAACGCCAGAAGGCCTAGCAAGGCATATTAGAGAATGCTACAAAAAGAGCATGAACAAAACAGGAGGTGTTATCAGAACAGTTCCTTATTGGTGGAGCGTGGAAATTGCAGATAAGAGAAAGGAGTGCACTTCCCAGAGAAGAAGACTGACTAGGATGGCCAGAACTATGGAACCAACACCGGAGATGGAAAATAACTATAAAACCTGCAGAAAAGAGTTGAAAATACTCATAAAAACCGCTAAAAAGAACCACTGGAACGACATATGTGAAGAACTCAACACGAACGTATGGGGTACTGGCTATAAGATAGCAACGGGTAGAATGGGTTTCTTAACGCCTACCGAACTGACCAGCGTCCGAAAAAAAGAAATTGCTCGACACCTTTTCCCTCCATGCAGGGAAGTAATGCCAAGAAATCCAGAAAACGTGGCCGGCATAGAACCCTTCACCAATGAGGAACTGAAGGAAGCAGTAAGAACACTTAAAAATGGGAAGGCGCCAGGACCAGACGGAGTACCATCTGAGGCTATCAAGAGGTGCTTTCAAATCATCCCGGAAAGAATGCTTGGGGCTATGAATGCACTCCTGGAAGAACAAGCATTTCCAAAAGAGTGGAAAAGTGCCAAACTTGTACTAATTGCAAAGAAGGGAAAACCTGTTGAAGATCCGTCTGCTTACAGGCCCATATGTCTGCTGAACTCATTCAGCAAGATGTATGAGGGCCTGATTAAAACGAGACTTGAAAAAGAACTTCAAGCAAGAGGAGCATTGTCAGATAATCAATTTGGCTTCCGAAGGGGCCGATCAACAATAAAGGCATTGGAGAAAGTATGCAGGCTGAGGAGAGACTGCAAACATAAATGGCAGGCACTTGTCACGGTCGATGTTGAAAATGCATTCAACACGGCGAACTGGGACATAATACTGAGAAATCTCAAGAGGATGCACATCTCAGACTACCTCGTTAACATCATCAGTAAATACCTGGATGATAGAGCTTTGATAGTGCAACGTAACGATGAGATCACAGTGGAGATGGGAGTCCCACAGGGATCGGTCCTTGGGCCTACGTTGTGGAACGTCCTGTATGATCGTGTTTTAGACCAAGTGGGGCATGACTATGTCCAGAAAATTGCATTCGCAGACGACTTGGCCCTGATGGTGTGCGCAGGTAGCAAAGAAGAGCTCGAAATACGCATGGAGATGGCATTGCACCAAACCGACGATTGGATGACTAACCACAAATTAACGGTGGAGCCCACCAAGACAGAGCTCATCATCCTCAGAGGACATGGCTGGTACAGGGTGAGGGACAGCGTGTCGATTAATTTCAAGGGAAAACAGATTAGGCCGAAAAGCAATTGAAATATCTAGGCGTGACAATAGACACATCCGGTTGCTATGGACCACATATTGAGAGTACGGCCACAAGAGCAGAGGAGCGAGCAGGGGCACTTTCCAGGCTTATGGTAAATACCAGAGGACCCACAAGTGGGAAAAGACTGATCCTGTCCGGAGTCGTCCATTCCATCTTGCTGTATGCTGCACCTATATGGGCTGAGACAATGTTGGTAGGGAAATACAAGAAGAGGTTTGAAAGAGTTCAAAGGAAAATGGCACTGCGAGTGGGCAGCGCCTACAAAACGGTGTCACTACAGGCGATCCAGGTAGTGTGCGGGATAACCCCCATCCACCTAATGGTTGACGAGAGGGTCAGGATTCATAACCTGGGGCATACTCCTACCGACATGTAAAGGGCCGCAGAAAGAGCTGTGATGCATGAGAAGTGGCAACAAGAATGGTCCAGGCTGGATAAGTGGATGAACAAGTTACTGCCACATATTACGGAATGGACAAATATCGGGTGTAAGGACGTGGACTATTTCACAACACAGGCGCTGACAGGACATGGCTCATTTAGGAGCTATACTCACAAGATAGGGAAAAGCGCCGATGATAACTGCATCTATTGCAACCGGAGGGATGATGCTGAGCACACACTCTTTGATTGCTCCAGATGGACTGTAACGCGTAACAGAGCATATAGTGAGATTGGCACGAAACTCACAATAAATAATACAAAAGAGTATATCATAAAGAGCAGAGAACACTGGAAAATTATAAAAACATTCTTCCGGGATATCATGAAGACCAAGGAGAAGGAAGAGCTAGAAATGCAAAAAAGAGGCATCATAATTATAGAGTAAGGAAAGAATAGGCACAAGGAGACAGAAGGAAGTCATCTGATGCTATGTCCTCGCGGACGGTTCCGGGTGACTTCGCAGAGAGGGTGGTTTTTAGCCGGTATGGACAGTTTAGCTGTTCGATTCCGGCACTACCATGCAGCAAATGAAACCAACTCATGGTGCCTATAAAAGGTTTTCCACCCACCCAAAAAAAAAACAAAAAGGTTAGGTTAGGTTAGGTTAAAGCGCATGTGCCAGTTGATGAAAGAGCGCATGCGCTAGTTTATTTTCTTCTATAGATGGTGAGGTCTCAGTATCATCATCACCTTTCCTATCCACATTCTTTTGCTATCACATATCATTCCTCAGACCTTAATAATCATGAGCTCTATGCCGCTATTGATTGCTGAAGATGGTTCACCACTTGTTGATATCGATCAGANAAAGGTACTCCTAAAGAAATGAAGAGTGATTTGAAAGCTGAACCGCTATCTTCTTTCAGTCCCCTCCATCGGTTTGGGGAAATGAAAAGGAAAGCAAGTTGCCGTCTTATAAAGGCACATATGGCTATTGCTGAACTTGAAAAGAGTGAGCGAGCTATATATATATATATATATATGTATATGTATATATATCTCAGTACTCATTCCAAGAAAAACTCTCTCATTTTAACAGCATCATGGGTGTTTCTCAAAATAGAGTCATTACCAATCAGCTGAATATCATGTGTTGTATTCTGATAGTTGCGAAAGCTGATAAACTGACTTCTTCACATTGTAAAACAGGTCGTGACTATTGGAATAGTTTAAACCTACATCCAGAGTATATTTGCATTTTCTTGGTAATTCATTTGTCGCTTTGGGAGATATCACCAAACTAATATCATCTGCATAGGCAGTTACTGCAGAATGATATTTCCTGTCTATATTATTGATATACAATAGAAGTAAGAGTGGCCAAGTATAGATCCCTGGGGTGTTGAAAATGAATAAATATCACCTTTGTCAAATTTGAGCAAGATAGACTGCATTCTGTTGCTGAGAAAAGATGAAACCCATAAATGGGAATTTCCTCTTATTCCATAACAATCCAGAATATCTAATGGTTTGGTATGATTAACACAGTCAAAAGCCCTGCTCTAATTACAGCGTGGCACTCGGCTGAGTCAATAAATTTAATCAAGTCATCGAAGGAAGATAGTGGGGCACCTCGAGTTGATTTACCACACCAGAAACCAGGCTGTATTGGAGTCAAAACACTGTGTGAGCTGATAAAATCATTCAGTCGTTCTAAAAATGTATACTCAAAAATCTTAGATGAAGTTACAGGAATAGTAACTGGTCTCAAATTTCCTAATGTTAATAATGTTTTAATTTTTTTGAATAGGAGTTACTTTACCCACGATCAGCTGCGATGTGAAGATGCCAATTGAAAATGATAGATTCACCAAGAAGGTTAACGGTTCTATGGTAGTATTAAATATGTTTTCCACCAAGAAGACAGGTACCGTGTCGATTCCCGAAGACCTCTTGTTCCTCATTTTACGACTGACGAGATCGAACAGTTCGCTTTCAACGAATGGTTTCAAAAATGAAGTGTGTGGATACAAATCTATGAAATTAGTTGGATTGTCTAGATGCCATACCTACGGAATTTACCCCAACAGTGCTTGGGGGGGCCTCAATGAAAAAATTGTTCAATTCAGTCACAATCTTTGCAGGCTCTTCTATCAACTCACCATCCTTTTGAATAACCATATTTCCTGTTGAATGTTTAACTCCACTTGGGAGTTTAGATACGACATTATATAAAACCCTTGAACTATTCTTAGAAATTCGTATTCTCCCTTGATAATAGTTTTTTATCATTCCTTTCATCAAATTTGTATGTTTTTTCTCGTTATTTTTCTTGTTTGTTGTTTGGGAAAGCTAACCTCATAACCGTGAAAGAAAATCTCAAAGAATCGCTCAAGGGCTTCGTCACAATTATTGCATTCATGAACATCATTGCAAGTTTCTTTTTGCAAGGCGACCTCGAAGTTTTTTATGTCTACCTCAATGAAACATCTTTTCGTTGCAGAATTTCCTACTGAAATCAAAGGCGAGCAGTCATTTATCTCCAAAAGAATTGCACGGTTTCCAGAAATTTTACTATCGATAACGCAGCATATTTGCTCATCAATAGAATTTGAAAATATTTGGTCTATGAAGGTACAGCTCTCGTTAGTAATTCTTGTGGGTTAACCCACCAATAGCGAAAATTGAAACAAGACATCACATTGCGCAATGATCTGAAGTGAATATTAGAGTATAAATCGAAATTGAAATTGTCACAAATGTAAACAATCATACCAGGCCTGTAAATGTGATTTGAAGCATCACGAATATTATGTGATTGATGACTTGTTTATTTTGTGGTAATTCATGATTACTTTAATGAAATGAATAAAAACACTTTTGTCTAATTACCACTAGTTGATTTTATACGATCGGTTTCGGATTTGACTCCATTATCAAGCATAAAACTGAGATATGAAGTTTGAAAACTCGGTTTTATCAGGAGTAAGGACAGGTATTTGATAGATAGAGGTAGTTGGGCGAACCAGGATGCCAATTTTAAAATTCGCCATTGAAAATTCTAGGGGTTGAACTTATTGTTGAACTTATAAATTGAAGAGAAGACATCTATATAAATCGAGTTGCTCATTAAGCGGTATAGATTTCTGGTTTTTCATTGATTTTTTGATTGCGTGATTGCCATGGCTTCCAACAAATTCATTGTCTTCCCTTTATCACTTATGTGTAGAATTTTGAGGTAATCTTCATTCATCTTGTGTTTTGATGTTTGAAAATGTTCGTACATTGTAGATTTTTTGTTCAAACGACGTGTTCACGCAGCCTTATATCAAAATTTCTACCGGTTTGGCCTGTGTATACTACAGAGCATCTGCCACACTTTATTCTATTCCGTTTTGGTTTTGCATTAAACATGGTTTTACCTAAATTATTATTATTTATGAAAGTTGTTGATATTTTGTATTTAGAAAAATGATTTTGAATGTTTTCCGAAAGTTTACCTGTGTAATTGATGCTACTCTATTCGATTATATTGTGTTCTCCGCAGTTTTAGTATAATTCAGTATAATGTTTTGTGAGTTTCACCTGATATAATCTTTTCTATAAGAGAAATTGGTACCTGATTGTTTACTGCAATTTGCTTGATTACTTTTAGTTCATTGTGGAAATGACTCAATAGACATAACAAAATTAAGTTCACAGTCAAGTTCACGAACAAAACAAGAAGCTTAACTTCTTACATTTGAATATTTCAAAAGTCAATAATGGTTTTCAATCCAATATCTACCGGAAAAACACTTTCACAGACTGTACAATTCCCACTCTCACATAAGTTATCCGCGTTTAGGTGGATGGGTCACAGAGCTTTCGCAATCCTTTCACCTGAAAAAAAATTCCAAGAACGAAAATAAAAATAATTGAGCAAATTGCAGTAAACAATAAGGTACCAACTTCTCTAATAGAAAAGATTATATCAGGTAAAGTAAATAAACTTTCGGAAAATATTCAAAATTATTTCTCTGAATACAAAATATTAATAGCTTTCATAAGTAATAATAATTCAGGCAGAACCCTGTTCAATGCGAAATCAAAAAGGAATAAAAAAATCTGCCTCTGTTTAAAATCTATTTTTACGTTAATCAGCTGTCGCCCCCATACGAACGACAACTCTTAGAAGATGAGAAACTTGTGCGAACTAAGGACTAACGAGGTCTTACCTTTTAACGTG
>WOGO01007417.1:0-11174 GCA_015342085.1 Leptinotarsa defecta | reverse complement strand
CTTGCAGAATTGCATTTGACAACATGTTATGCAGAGGTGAACTTTTCAGAATATTTGTACGTGGTGTTGGCAGATAAGAAGGATTAACCACTCTAGGTAGGTTGGTCTAGGTATATTGGAATTCAGTTTTTGCCAAATATGTGGGTCAATAATTGAATTATTAATCAGTTTGAAAAGAAAAATATTGGAGTGACAATTACGACGGCAACTCAAGCTACTCATAGCATGTCTAGCTAACATTGCATCATGGGGAAATCCATTTGGTGGATAGATATTGTTTGATCTATAGGAGAGAGGTTTTAGGAAACGACGTGGTAGTGATTCGACTCTCTCTGTATACAACTGATGAGATGGATTCCAGATTATGGATGCATATTCTAATTTTGATCTGACGAAAGCATAGTATAAGGTTTTCGATATAGATGGATCCGCGAAATCTCTGAAGATTCGTGCTATAAATTCATACATTCTGTTTGTAGCTTCAATGTGTGGGACGAAGGAAAGTTTTGTGTCGAAGGTAACACCTAGATCGTTGAATGTGAGAGGCCGCTGAAGTGGAATATTGTTTAATAAATATCAATATGAAAATGGATTATCGAGAAAACACCATTGCTCAATACGTTCCAGATTGAGGGAGAGTTGAAGACAGTCTTCGATGCCATTGATCTCAGGTCATCCGCTTATATCAAACAGTTGATGTCAATGACCTCAACTATGTCGTTTATGAAGGCGTTAAAGAGGAGTGGACCTTGGTTGCTTCCTTGTGGAACACCCGAGGTAGCTTGTAGTATAAATCACTGAAGAGTCCAATTAATCAGTAACTTGTTATATTTATGACTCTTGCCTGAAAATTTAAAAAAATTAATTGAAAGACTCAAACATTTTTTCTAATCAATACAACTTTGGCGCTTAGAGCAGCTTATTTGAAAGTTTTGGCCAATAATTCTGGGAAAATTAGCGTGAACGTTGTGTTTTCAAAGTGGGGCATATATGCTGTCTGTTCATCAATTTCTATTTTGTCTCTTTCAAAGTGGTCTCCCTCGGATATAATCAACTCGTGCCAGCTTTTTTCCTATTTGAAAACAGTACTGATATGCACTTTTCGGTATGTCCTTGAGGTCTCTCGGCGATTTTGTTTTTATTTATTTGATCGTCGCAAAACGCCGTCCTTTCATGGGTGTCTCCAATCTTAAGAGCAGAAAAAATTCCCAGAGGGCTAAATCTGGTGAATACGGTGGCTGAGGTATGATTACGGTGTTGTTTTTGGCAAAAATGTTCCGAAAAAGCAATGACGAGCGAGCAGGTGCATTATGGTGATGCACAAGTCATGAACTCTTTTTCCACGATAAAAAACGTTTTGTCCGTATTGCTTTTCGCAAGCGGTGCATAACTTCAAGATAATGTTCCTCATTAATCGAAATCCTGATCCACTACGTCACGGTAATCGAAGAAAACAGTTAGTAAAACATTGACATCAAATCGAACTTGGCGTGATTCCTCATCAGTTATGCCCCTTTCAAGCAAATCTGGATCACCATTGAAGTTATTCAAAAATTCTCTAATAGTGATTGGGCGAATATTCTTAGCCATTTTCTTCACTTCCTCAACATTTTCATCGCTTGTTGATATGCTGGGGAGTCAAGGGCGAGCGACGTCATTTCCATCTTCTCGACCATCTACAATCACGGTATGCCACTGTCAACATTTCAAGTATTTTTGAGCAATTCATTCTATTGAATATTACTGGAGTTTTTCCCCAACACCGAGTCGTTATTTTAACACTTAGACACGTGTTTCGATCACCAAGTGATCATCTTCAAGAGGAAGATCAAAATTTTCATCTTCCTTTTGCAGATGATTACTTGGTGATAGAAACACGTGTCTAGATGTTGAAATAACGGTTTGGTGTTGGGAAAAAACTGCAGTAATATGCATTACTACACCAAAGGTTCCAAACAGAGCATCACAACTACTTCATTTTATTCTTTACACAAAATTCGATGCAGATCCTTAAATTCAATATTTTCGATAGCAGAATATCGCCCAACACGAAACACTTCTAACTTTCATGCCTCTCATCCTTTCATGCCTGTCGGAAGTCAACTTTTTCTATGACCGTTCTCTAAGGTATGCTGAGCATCACTAGTTTGACTAAAATATTCATCAACTGTACCATCAATATGGAAAATGTTGAAAGTATCCCCAATTTTCAAAAACGGAGATAAAAGTGAGATAAAAATTATAGACCAAATTCTATTATATGCATCTTTGTAAGTGTTTGAGATACTTCTTGAACATGTTAGCAACATTATTAGCCCCAATCAACATGGTTTCATGAAAGGACGTTCAACCATCACCAATATTGTAACCATCACTCAATGTATTGCGGGGGGTAGTGATTATCAGTCTCAGAATGATGTTATCTACACTGATTTTTCTAAAGCGTTCGACAGACTTGACCATAGTATCCTGCTCAACAAGCTTTCGACAATGACCTAATTACTCTCTCCAAATCGTATTTTTACAACCGTAAGCAGTACGTCCAACTCAATGATCTCAAATCTGTGGAATATTTAGCCTTATCTGGTGTACCACAAGGATCCAACCTACGACCTTTACTGTTGAATATGTTCATTATTGATATCGGAGCTGAGATTGATGTCAATTTCCTTTCATACGCAGATGACTTGAAACTCTATCACAATATAACATGTTCTAATGATTGCGAACGTCTCGCCTAGAATTTAAATCGTGTTGCCACATGATGTCGAAAGAATAATCTATCTCTCAACATATCCAAATGTAATGTAATGTCCTACTCACCGAAACACATTACATTACACATAAACATATCATAAACAATTAGGTTCTGGAGCGTCCTGACACACTCACTGATCTAGGTGTTACTTTTATTTCATTCCGCTCTTTCAATAAACATATTGACACTACTCTAACAGCAGCTTATCGCATGTATGGATTCTTAGTTAGAAATAGAAAAGACTTCAAAATAGCTTCAACATTGAAATTACTTTATTTCACTTTTGTTCGATCTAGGCTGGAATATATATCTGTTGTGTGGAGTCCCTACTATCAGGTTAATATAATTCAACTAGAAGCCTTACAGAGGCGCTTCCTAAAATATATGTCATTTGAACTCGAAGGCCAGTATCCTACTGCAGGTATACCCTATTATGAATTGCTTGAGACTCACAATTTTTGTAGTCTCGAGTTGAGGGGTGAATATTATTCATTTCTTTTTTTATTCAAGATCATAAACAATATCGTTACCTGCTCTCAATTGTTACATAATATGTTGAATTTTTGGGTTCTTAGACGGTCATCTAGGAATAGTGCTATATTTTATCTCAACACTCCGCGTACAAATATAATGAAAAAATCTCCAATTTATACAATGTGCGATAACTCTATTTCTGTTAGTCATGTCCTAGATATATTAAACTGACAGATTATACAAATCAATCATATTGTAGAATAGTGTATGAAATAAATAAATAAATAAAATCATCGCCATCTTCACAGCTTGTTTGTCAACACGTGTTGACGTGTGAAAACTATTTTTCGGCCGTCGTCTGCAGGTCTTTACGCCTGACGTTTCGTCTACTACTGCGATATAAATTATGAAAGGCGATGGGGTAACGGCCCATTGTTTCGCACGCAGTAACTACGGTGCTGATATTTGACTCTGGTTTCGAATGATTATCAGTGGACGTGTTTTGGTTTTTCTTGATTGGATTACTTGTCCTCATTTGTGTGCTTTTGAGAACAGGTAGCCAGACTTTATTGATGTTCATTGCCTTTCATTTTCCATTGGAAGTATTGAACTTCTATTGCCTATCTATATACTTGTGAGTAGTTATTTTGAGTTTCATCAAATATTTCTGTATCTTCGATTGGAATAATGTGAGTACCTTCTTTGTTGAGACAATTTTTTTCATGTTCTGAGAGACAGGTACTCACACTTCTTTTCGTAGTTTCAATCTAGACCAATCTAGACCAATCCGGTATACCAAAAGTGTTGCTAAATGTTGTCTGGGGTCCTTAGACTTTTTCTGATAGTTTTTGTTGGCCAAAGTCTTGATTTCTCTAAGATTATCCCTACAGAAAATAGCTTTCACACAGTTGTCTCCAGTAGTGTTCGAGTAGGAAGTCACTTATATGTTCAATTTTTCGAAAATTCAGACCATTCTTTCGGTTGAATTTGAATTTTCAAAGCTTTCCACCCACATCCCCGACACGTTCAGGAATTTATTCAAGAGGTAAAACGTGGGCTTTTCCTGTCAGTCTAATTTTATACTTTATCACATCCAAGTATTATGTTTTCCATTTCGGAAAGTATGATAATTGAAATGATATACAATCAGAAGGATTGACCTGTACCTGGTCATTCCTGTTGGTTTAATTTTCATCGAACAATGTCGATAAATAAAATTTCCATTACAATAGGCGTTGAACCATTCGACAAACTTCCGAATATCGAATATTTGGAATAAAAACCGGCTAATCATGTTCGTATTTATTTTCGGGTCCGGTTTTCCATTTATTCATTGTTTGAATTCCGGATAACAATTGAACAGGAAAGTCGTTATATATTCGGTTTATATTCTAATAGAAATTTCCGCAGCTTTTGTAATTCACTGAAATGAATTTGTTGATGATTTCACACTGGCAAAACATATTTAATAGCCGTCAATGCATTGGTGATATTTGTAAATCGGCATTATGATTCGTATAATTGTTTTCATCATATACCAATTTTGATGCATATTATACGATATTAGTTGGTTGAAATAGGGGATATTTAAACTTAAGCAGTTTTCCAAAGGTCGACTTGAGGGGAACAACGATATAGATGAAGCACCAAGAACAACATTTGGAAGCAAATGTTTGACTGTAAGTCTTTGCTGCTGGTAAAGCGAAATTCCTTTATAGAAACCTATGAACAAATATTGAGGTGTAATAATGAAAAGTCGAAATTTTACATTCATTCATTCATTTACTCATTCCATCATTCTAGTGACTTTCAAACTGATGAACAATTTGACATGATGTTCATGATTTTGCAGACGTAGTAACTCCAAAATATTATGAAATTTTTCAAAACTCGTGATGGTGAAAATGATCCAGCAATAATGTGAGGTAAGCTAACGGTGTCGACGATATGTGTAATCTTGCTCTCATCAGCAGCAGTGTTCTGAAGCCTTTGACTGTGTAGATCATGGAATACTGCTAAAAAAACTATATCACTATGGCATGCGTGGAATTACTCATGAATGGTTCGAGAATTATCTCGCAGGAAGACATCAGATTATGAAAACCTCATCATCCTCATCAGAAAGCGAAATAAAAAAAGCGTTTCACAAGGTTCAATACTGGGGCCGATACTTTTCCTGCTTTACATACACGATTTAATTTCTATATCGATATAGAAGGAAAATTTACCCTATTCGTCTATGACACCACAATATTATGGCGTGATGAAACTTTATGTGATCCTTACGAGATTATAAGTGTAGATATAAAAAAAAAACAAAAAAGTAGTGCGACTCTAATCTGCTGCCCTTTAATGTTTCCAAAACAAATTCAATCTCATTCCGCTGCTTTATTGACAGCATTCCTTCACAAACACAAGACGCAGACAGGGTAATTGAAAATAGACCTAGTGATAAATTTTTGGAAGTAATAATTGATAATCAAATCAAATTCGCCGATCACATTGTAACCCTAAAAAAAAGGTATCTTCAGGGTGTTTTGCAGTGAGAATTACTTATAAGGATCTTGGCTTGTCTGCCGCTAAATCGGCTTATTTCTCACTTGTTAAGCCGTATGAAGTTCCTTTGTTGCAAAACTCAAATGCAGACGGTGTTCATTATTCAGAAAAGTGCTAAAACATTCATGTGCAATAACAAAAGTGGAGACTCATGCAAAACGTGTTATGACCATGCTCTCGAATCGCTCGTGCAGAATATCCGAAGTGACATGAGCTGTGTGGCATGTAGCGACTTCCTATTGAAACCACATGTCGTTGGCATCCATATCATCCAACTTAGGCCGAAAGAAGTTGGTATTCATCGATCTATAGTGCTCCCGTTGACAGTGATGGCTTGATCAAGAAATGACCGATGACGTCGTCAGCCCAAAATCCATACCGAACAGTGACTTTTTCGGGATGTACTGGACGTTCTTGGATATCATGTGGATTGGTATCGTCCTAAATTCGAAAATTCTGTTTGTTCACGTACCCATCCATTCAGAAATAGGCCTCATTGCTGAAGATGATTTTTCGATGGCCAATTGTTGGCCAACATTTGATCACCCCCCCATCCAGCTCATCTACAAACTCCCTATATAACCACGTTATTAGATTTCGAATGACCTGGTTAGTTTCATACTTTATAATGGGGTTAAACCCGAAACCAGTCGTGAAAATAAAATAACTAATGAAAATTAGACAGAAGTGTTTTCTCCCCGACTGATACAGGAATGTAGGCTTTCATGGCTGGCGTCAATGTTTTGATTGGCTTCGAAATTTTGCCCTGGTCTTCTTTGGTTATAATCTGCAAACGTTTCAATCGCAACTGTGGCAGTAATTTTCAGTGGGTTGGTCTAAGCAGGGGCAGCTCGTCAGAAGGCTATTCATCGCAATAAATTAAAAGATATTGACAAATAATTATGATTATTTTTTTCTAAAAATGCTTGGGTATCATTACTTTACAATTAATTTTTAATATAAATACATAATATGCCCAAAAAAACACTATCACTCGCTATGTTAAACGCACCGCCCATGAACGAATAACGAAATGCCATACGTTGCAAGGGAGATAAGCCTCCGACTGCTTTAAAAAACGCAAGCTCCGCGAGACCGAACCAAACAGCGACATGTAATTTCAGTTGCGGAAATTATAGCGTTAGAGGTTAGAGGAGGCTAGCCTCCAGTTGGTCTCCGTTAGTGTACGATTGCGTTTGTTTTTTATTCAATTATTTGGACGGGACGCCGTGACGGACCGGGACTGAAAAATATTTCAGTAAATCGTTCAGTGTTTCTTGATCATATTTGTTGTTTGTGTATAAAACAAGCAGTATTGTATTATAGCAGTGCTTTTTCGCAATATTTTTAAAATGTTTTCTTTCAATTTTTAATTTTTCAGTAAGTTTTTTTTCCATTCATTATGGATAAGTTGGACGAAATTGAAAAATCTGACAATATAGTCGATTGGTTGCTAACAAATAATTTCAAGTCTTCATCTTATGATACAGCTCGGAAAGAGGCCATAATTTCTTTTAATAATCAGGTTAAAGAAAATCGATATTACGATTTATTTGGGTTCCCAAGAATTAGCTTTTCGCGGACACAATGAAACCGAAGATTCAATTAATCGCGGCAATTACAAGGAACTTTTGATGTTATGGGGCAAATATGATTCACAATTTAGCACTTTTTTATATGGTAACGTTTTTTTGGGCACCTCAAAAACCATCCAAAATGAGCTCATAGACAGTGTGGCATATATTATTAAGGAAAATATAAGCAAAGAGATTGAAAGTGTTTTTTTTACATGGGAAATTGATGAAACTACCGATATAAACGACGAGCCAACGAGCCAACTAAAACTGAAGCTGATATTTCTGCCGTGTCATTTATAGTGCTGATTTTTCACGTACTTTCACTGATGATGGGTTCGCGCAAACTAACCCAATAACTAGATCAGTAGATTAGTCTTTCTCAAGATTTTCTCTGTTGGGTCTTTTGTAAATATACAGAAGAATTCGAAGGGGCCCATAAGAAAAATCTTGAGATAGACCAATCTTGAGTACCACCAAAGACAAATAAACTTTGTAGATCAAACATTACCACCGGGAATATATGGATTACCAGAAAATCACAAAGAGAATGTACCACTGAGACCCATATCGAGTGCCATAGGATCACCAATTCACAACCTCGACAAGCATTTGTCGAATATGCTGCAGAAACATGTAGGGAGACTCCACTGACTTCATCAAACATTTGAAAGGCATCACTTTGGAGCCAAACGATATTCTAGTTAGCTTCGATTCACAAATGTACCACTCGAGGAATCCGTCCGCTACATAAAGGAGATTTTTTCATAATTTATCAACTCATTCACTAACGACAACTTATTTTCATGTAATAAAACTTTTCATGAAAAATTTGATGGAGTCGCCATAGGCAGTTCACTTTGCCTAGTGGTGGCGAATTTTATTCATGGAAAAGCTTGAAGGAAAAGTAATTCCAACCTCAGAAAAAAGACCGAAGCACTGGTTGAAGTATATAGGTGACCCGTTCGTTGTTTGGAGTCATGGAAATGAAGAACTTCGGAACTTCCTAAATCATTGAATAGTTTTCATCCAAAAACAGTTCACCATGGTCATCAAGGAAATCAGTCAACTAGGCCCTAAGGTGTACAGAAAAAAACACACAAATCGATACCGAAACCGTCATCAACACCCTAGTGAAGAGAGTTTTGAGGATATGTGAAGAAAGGTACGTCGACGATGAAATAAAACACCTAATAACTGTGTTACAAGCGAACGGCTACAACAAAAAGACATACTTAATCTGCGCTACGCGTCCAAGAGAAAAGAAAAGAAACGCCAGTGAAGATCAGCGCCAAGAGACTGTCTGTCTGCCATACATAGAAGGTGTCACCAACCGAATCGGAAAAATTCTGAAGAAGGAGACAATTAGCACCACATTCTGTTGAGCATATGAGGGGACCTAGAAAAAAAGTTTTCTATAAAGGATTCCTCAAATAAGTAGAGGATTTCACGGAAGGTTTTTTTGCACATCTAGGGCATAACCACTGTTTTCAATATTGGTGAGGGGTCATACAAAAATCATGTGTGATATCTAGGAAAGCGGGAAAAGATCAAGCCTAATCTTATACTATCTAACATGGAGGACAAGAGTGATCAAGGCAAACACAATAATAATGATTATAATATCATCAATATCAATATTGATCATGATATCACTCAAACATGGATCAGTGAGAGCGCGCCAGTATTATCAACCAGTGAATAATCATTGGGTCCGAAAATCATGTGCCCTGAGCAGACGCAATGAGCCCAGAAAGATATTTTTCTGCATTCGTCTTGAGATTGAGTTCATATTATGACATCATCTTGAGATTGGGATCATATTATCAAAATCATTATTACCATTATCCTTTACCAAAGAATAAGCTGGTCAGCCATATCCCCAGCTCCGACATAGTCAAGAGGGCGCGCCAGCATCATGAGCCAATGATTACTCCCTCTACCGTGGGGTCAGTGATCATTGCTTCCGAGAAACAGACACAATGATCAGATACGAATTGAATCAAGAATGACAGCCTTCTGCATTCGTCAGGCTAAAATTTCTCCCTACTTGCGGCGAACCGGCATGATCTTGAGATTCGAGAGTAGAAAGGGCGTCATTCCACCAAGATATGGAGGGAATCTGCAGAGTTTTAACGAAAATTCTGAATATTCCATCCGTCTTTCTTTTTCTTTTTGTACTATTTTCGTCCCACTGGGAGCTGGAATCTCAACGATCGATATCATCTTGCTCTGATGGTCCAGAAAAACTACATCAGAATAGTTTTCATGAATTCAATACTTCCCATTCCCCACAACTGTTTCAATTTTCTCCGGAGCGTATGACGACGCAGGTGCCTCATCAATGCCATAAAAGTGTTGTTGATGGTAGTCTGAGACCGCATATGCTGAACATGCTGCACCTTGTATCACGAACCTCTATAAAAGTCATGCAACTGCAGGAAACCAAGGTGTTGGAACTAACTCCAGGCAGGTCATGAAGAAATCTTCAGTTTCCAACCTCAGCCCACTCAAACAAGGTATTCCATGTTGTTGAAGAAGAACCCATGCATTGGCTTTGTCATATTCAATTGGTTCGAATAGAGTCCAATTTATAGTTCTATCTAACAATATGAATCCAGGAGTTTTCACATGAAACTTGAATCACCCAGAAGTGAATAGATTATTTTCCAATCTCAGATACACCAACGGGATCGGGATCTGCGAGGAGAAATTATTTGAATTCTGTAATTCGGGCAGACAAAGGGGCTGACGAAAAGGAATTTTGTTGTTTCTCCAGTTTAATATATGAGCCGTGGACCGAATTATTACTCTAAATTGCACCAATGTGGTACCGAAATGTGTAGCTTGCTTTAAATAAAGGTAATTGAGCAAGTTATGTTATTCAGATGAATTCAACTGTTCGATCACTGAAATTACTCATTCCAAAAAATATCGTGAGAGATTGGGTTGATTTCAGAAAAAAGGGAGTACGGGGGTCGGAAAATCACCTTAATCGTCTCACGTCACTATTGGACTCATCCAAACTCACTACTCAAAAAATTATTTCAGGAAAAAAAAGAAGTTTTCCTTCTACGTCATCAACAACATGAAGAGAAATCTTAAGAGAAAACTGCTTTTGAAAGTAATTATCCGATGGATATTGATTAACTCATTGCCAGTAAATAATAAAGTCTTCTCTTTGTCGTCCTCATTAGTAGCTCATTTGGGAGCGTAGATAGAGAAGTCATTCGGCGCTATAACTGTAAATTAGGGATAGTTGTAGTAGAGTTAATTGCCATTAGCAGCAAGGGAGCAGCGCCATTTCATATTCGGATGACAGAGACAGATGCAAGACGACACAAACGCGCGCCAGAAATGTTCCAGGTGACGTAAATATGATAACAACCATTTGAAATTTCTACTCCTACTGTTATTAGGGTAGTTCCGAGTGATTTTGAGTGGTTAATTAGGTGCGAGAACAAAACAAGAAAAGGGGAGAGTTGGTTGATTTTTTTGCGGTTGAAGCCATGATGGTAAATGGTAATCGTAAACGATGAATTACCCATTCTGTGTTTCTTGACAGTAAAAAGAAATATTTACTCATTATCAATGCAAAATGATAACAAAGTGCCTAAACAAACTTTTCTGCTTCCATTTTGTTTTACCACAGCTGTTTGTAGGCGGGTTTACAATACTTCACCGGGTTCACCTTATTTTTGTATCACAAAAGGGTCGAAAAAAAGTTCAATGACCCTTCTGGTCAATTCATCACCTGCAGTGGCGTGCGTTTGGGTATTGACTCGAAAATACTTGTTGAAACTGATAAGTAT
>WOGO01007416.1:0-11174 GCA_015342085.1 Leptinotarsa defecta | reverse complement strand
TACTGTCGAGGTTATTATGTTTTTCAAGTGAATCCTAATTTTTTAGTATTTAGCCTAGAGTTGCCAGCTCTAAAATTTGTACAACAAAACAGATTGTTTTATGGCATTATTTTTATTTTATGTATTGTTAATTAATCTTGTTTAAGGTATTCAATTTTTCATTATTTATAATCGGGGTTTTCCAGTTGGTCTCAAATTTACGGGACTTTCTAATCCACTTATGTTCATAAAATTCAATTTTCCCAAATACCTTTTCTCAATCCGTACATTTTTAATTATTTAATTATTCCTTGTATCCCTTATCTTGGGAATTACCCGCTATTATGATCTCGCCTACCTATGTTAATCCAAACCTTCGTTTATCCCTCAAAAGACCAATCTGAAACCCCTTCTCTAAAATACCTACCGATGTGAAATATTGCATTTTGTGTAAAATTGAATTCATTACGTTTCAAACCTTGTAACAGTACAGTTAGAATTAAATCTTGTCTTGTCTACAGTACATCTAATTGTAATTCTTGTGTGCATTGAGCATTCATACTCACGATGTGGTAATTTGGGCACTCGCATAAATTGCGAGTGCCCAAATTACCACATCGTTTTAGACAAAACTTAAAATCGGTATAAAAATTCGTTCGGTTGTTTTTGAATTCATCGCGTTCGCAGAAACACACGGCGGATGAATTTATAATATGTAGACGATATAATGTTGTTTTTACTTATCGCCTTTGATTTTGCTGAGCGATACCTTCCAAACTGGTAACCCCACCTGATTTGGACATGTTTCCGGTTGTACACTGTGAACTTTATTGCAAAAATTTCTAAAAGAGGTCAGTTAGCATGATTTTTCTCAAAACTTCTGTCAAATAAGGTTGTGAATGCTCAATAAAGTAAATACACTCAATGCACTATAGGAAATTCTATTACTTAACTTTCAAGCGAGCTGTAAAAAATAATGTGCCAGCTGTCGGTTCATTGAACTAGGACAATTATATGACTCTATCTAAACAGCCTTCTTTGTGTTTTCCAAAGAAGGTAACATAATCAGAAATATAAGATAGCGTTGAAGCTGTTTAACATTTTAGATTAGCCTGATTTCAATCTTGCGAGGCAGAGCCTGCAGTGAATTCGAAAACATTTCGTTCATACATTCGCCATCCCATTACAACTTAGATTAGAACTGACGACATTCGAGATTTAAGATCCCTGAAGGAAAAGGATGTGCAGTGTTGACTGGCAGGTCACGTTTTCCTATAAATTCGTGATTATGTCAGCCTCGCCGACGAGCCGACTTTAGCGAGTATGCCAGCGATATGAGTCACTGGGAATTCCTTTTGTATATGACTTGTCCGAGTGACGGAAAAAATAGATTTATTTGGAACGGAGATCTAACGTGTCTACTGAACTGACAAAATAATTACTTTAATGATATAATTTTTTTAGATTAAATTTACAATCGATTTTGGATATATATAAGTAAAAGTCATGAACTACTCTGAAGTTTTAATTTACTGTTTACTAATATATGAAATAGATTCGCACCTAAGGTACCTTTGAAATAGTCAGATAGAAAAATATTTCCCAAAATAACTACTGTAGTCCATCGAGTGTCATTAATGTTTCGTTATTAGTTTCATTCCGGCACATATTTTAAATCTACAGTCATATTATTAAAAAAAAATAATTTGTTTGTTCGGATGAATCAAAAACGTACTCAAAAAATTTTAAAACCTTTTGTCACCTGAAGATCCTCACGATTTATTTATTATAGATCCCTACGAAAATTGCAATAAAAAACGGCAATTTTTTTTTTGACGAAACTTGGTATGAGACTGACGACATAGTTACAAAAGGATGGACTGATAGTTCGAGAATGTGTACGCCTAACATGCCTGCAAAGAAAATTTGATAAGAAGGTAATAGAGCTAATTGAAGAAGAAGTATCTAATATTACCGAAGAAGACTGACAGAAAATAATTAAAAAAGTAATTTTAGTTGAAAAAGAATATATGGAGATTGGACACTTCCATATTAATGGTGGAAATAAATTCATTATTGATTGAAATGACGATAGTGATAGTGGTGATACCTAGAAATTAAATATGATAGTTTTAATCTAATAATTTTGTTTTCAAACTAATTGATAACTATTTGTTGAGGACAACTTACCACACACATTAATACATTAGTTCTAGAAGATAGCTAAGCTGCCCGAAATTAACGTCTCAGGGCCACCACGATAGCTATTGCCGGGCTCAAGAGGGTCCCTACGATCCCTGATCTTATTATTGACAAATAAAATGCGGATTAATCTAAGTAACCTTCCCGTGTCCAGCTTCAGCAGTCAGATGGTACGTTTTTAGCCAACCGCACAGACCAACTGAATGAGGTCCACGTGGCATCTCCAGAGACGCAAGTTCAGTTTTAGCAGGATGGGCCATCCCAGAGCTTTCGACATGGTAGACTCCCACACCGTGACCCAGACTCAGACTATGGATGATGTGGAGGTTTTTCGCTTTTCTTTGTCACTTGAGAGACTGCATAGAATGAACATATTGACGAGGAGAAATTTCCTTGTCAAAAATGAGAACAATTCTGGATCTCAGTAGGTAATTGAAGGGGTTCTGAGAAGAACCAAGACATCGTTGCTGTTCTTGAATGAGAACGTTAAGGTTTTGTTTTCGGGAAGAACCATTGTGTTTATGATCTTGTAAAAAATGATTTATGGTTTTTCAAATTCTTTGTATAGAATTTTGTTGTTTTTAAATGGAGCAGAATATCGGATTTATAGCTGACCGTAGATATCCCAATGAAGTTTTCAATAATATGCCAATCTCGGATGATCTCATTTTGTCTATATTAATTGGCCGCGGTGGTAGTGCGCCCGACTCACGATCGGAAGACCGTGGGTTCGATTTCCGCCTCGACCAGATATTTTTCTCGAGATAATTTTTCTGGTTGAAGCTGGAATGATTCTGTAAACGTGTCAGAAATCACACCTTAAAAGGTAAGACCTCGTTAGTCTTTAGCTCGCACAAGTTTCTCAACTTCTGAGAGTTTTCGTTTGTATGGGGGCGACAGCTGGTTAACAGAAAAACAGATTTTAAACAGATTTAAACAGAAACTATCTCCAATGAAATATCTTTATATGCTGCACTTGCAAGCAGTAAATGCTGAAATCTAAGGTATATATCCATCTTAAAACATTAAAAGTTCAACTACAATATTTATTTCACAACTTCTTATAATTACGGGGATGAAATCTAAAATTATTTATGCAGATAAATCTGAGAACCCTAGTCTTGACCTATATATTACGATACAGTTAAAACTGCGTGCGAAGCTGCAGTTTGTGTCGAATACAGAGGTCGATTCCTAGGTACTGTTGTTGATCATTGTTTTGTTAGCGAGAAAAGTTAACAATATATAGTTATGGAAAAACGTTAGTTAAAATATCTTTCGATTGATACTATAAAATTTGTCATAAAATTTCATTGAAGGGGTTTAAAATACAAAGACGGACTCGTTACGACTTAAAGAAAAAGCAGAATGAGGAAAGAAATATACATACACGGTGGGCCAGTGAAGATGAAACAAGAAATTTCTCGGATCCGTCGATTTTCATTTTTAAGGTGAAAAATCGTAGGTAAATGGAATCAAGTCATACCTTGTTTGAGAACGAATCATGTTCATCAAAAAATACTTTTTATTTAGTTTACAAAGCAGCAGTTATGACTAGTTGGAATTAATTGTATTTGTTGTGAATGAAAATTAATGAAGTAAGTGTTCGAAATGTCCACCATTTTGTGAACTGCACTTTGCGGTTCTGGAACTCAAACTTCTTATACATTTATTTATTTCGTCTCCTGGAATACCTTCCTATTCATTCTCAATCTTTTCACGAGGAATCACTATGACATGGAATTATTTTTCATATATATGAGTATAAAGTATTTTGTTCAATAAATATTTTTCAGATTTTCCTCGTGCTTTCTAAATTTCCTGAAATAATTCAAACTCTGCCCCAGTCAAGAAACCCACTCTCCACACAGAGTACATGTCACTATTATTGTATTGAATTTCATTAAATTTTTGTTTCAGGTGAGTTATCTTCCAGAATCAAAATAGGAAATATGTTCGGGTGAGTAGTGCACTACCCATACCTTTTTATTTTTCAGTAATCCGAAATAATGTACTTATATAATCTTGAACATTTTCTGAGGAAGTTAAGCGATTTGGGTGTTATCATAACATATTGCATACAATAGTTTCGGGGGGAGTACCAGTGGATGATTAGGATCACTATCTTTAAAGATTATCAATGACCACTCAAAATGAAAACTCTCTATAAGTTCCTCCAAGTCAGTTTGTTGATGCAACAAGTGTTCCTATATTTTCAGTGTTTTAATATTAACACTTGTTTACAAAAAGGATTTGAATATTTAATAACTTCTAATTATTATATGCGAGTGCTTTCGATAGCAGGCTGTCCCATCATTTTCATGACTTTACTCAAGAGTTTGAGTAGAGCCATATAGAAACATATAGTATGTGTCACAACAAAAATGCGGAATACCCAAAAGGGTTTTATAAATAATAGTATCAATAATAACATCGGCTTTACTTAAAATATCAAGTGTAATAAAGGGTATAGTTCATCGTTCGTATTGCAATGCATCACGAAAAATGTTTTTCTATTCTTCTTGATGGAAGTGTCTGTTTATGAAATATCTTTTTCCGTTACCAGCTATCACCCCCCAACTAACAATAAACCTTAAAAGTCGAAATTTGTGCGAGCTGAGGATTAATGAGGTCTCACCTTTCAACGTGCGATGGAATGTGCAGTAGAAATCGATTGTCTGGTCTTGCGGCTTGAACAACCGTTTCACCTGATGGTCGATTAAATAAGCGGAACACTCAGACCAACCCAGTTGGCTACCGTTCCACCATATTGTACTTCATTCAAACTCTGAATTCTTTGGTATGAAAATCATTTGAAATTGTTTTTCCGCAAGAGTTAAGTAGCTACTTCCCTACAAGAAGAGCAACCGCTTGGAACTGACGAGGAAAGGAGAGGTTCTTGTCTTTCAAAAAGGTTTCCAAACATACATAAATTCGTATTGAAAAAAATGTCCAATATGTCTTCGAAATATAGAACATCCCATTTGAAAAATTAGAAAAGAGGGTTCTGAATTTTGAATAGCACATGAAATGTGTTTACGATAGTATATCAAATGTGTCAAATTGTTATTCGACCTTGAAATAAAAAACGTATGACCAAGCGGATTTTTTCTTTATGAAAATGCATCTTGTTGGAAAGCGGTTGCTGAAAAAGAAATATACCTACATATGATGTTTCATGAAAAAAAAACCTGGTAGTTTATTTTGAAAGGCGGCTGCATTGGTACCTCTGAAAGTTTCATTGGGAAGATTTTTCGAGCACAGTACCTACCGTTAATAACCATCTAGCGGATCTCAAGATATAAATTCTTCAGGAAAGCATTTGTCGATATAATATATTTTTTATGATCAAAAATTAAATTGATTTCTGTTTTCCATCAGTCAATGCTACATAATAGTTGTAAACACTTTCAGTTATCTTGTCATTGTGAACAACTTTTCCGCTTCTCCAGGACATACACCTTGTTTTCTCCAAACTGAAGTTTAAAAATAAACTTTCCTCTCTATTAGAGGGGGTACGTTTCCAAATAAAGTAAGAAGTGCCTCCAAACATCCCGCTATCAATGTGATTTTTCTTTCTGTTTGTTTCCTTGCCGTTTTTCTGACGTGTTCCACCTAGAGCGAATGTCTTTTGGTTTTTTATTCAATCTAACTTTAGATTCCGAGGCCAGAGATGCGTGAAAGGACGGACATATAACACGGAAAGCATCTTTCGAATTGCGTGGCTTGTGTCGGTAATATACGTGTTATCATTCATTTATTTCTAGGACAGTTTGGGCCGCGTCGTTTAAATCATTTGAATGGATGAGATTGCGTGGTCAGAAAAATAATTGAAATGTTTTCATAATGCGATTGCCTTCGCTATAGTCAATTGTCTTCAAATATTGCATAGCTTACCTTGCTTGTTAATTCAATATGCTTCTATTGAACTTTTGCGCTTGCTAACAAACACAATTTCATTGACAAATGTTATTCGTTTGTTTGAGTAATACTCGTAATATTGATTCAACACCTCCTGAAGGAGGTTAGCCACCTTTCATTAGCAATTTTTCGCGTATGAATACCGGCTTTAAGTCTTTCTTCACCGTCAAGAACTACCTTGGTTCTAGGTCGTATTTTCATTTTTTTTACTAGTTTTCCATAATACTTTTATACAAACGTGTAACCCCCCAAATTTTGAAAAGGCAAATTTAATATTTCAAAATTTGGGATGCCAACACCTTTTGCTGATAGGCTGCTCAGTTTGATACGGGAGGGTTGAGTAAGTTCAACACAGGTCTGATTAATAGCTATAACTGATTATTTGAGTATTAATCAAATAAACCATGAGTTTACTTGACTAATTCTGGGCGCCAGGTTGCAAAAGGCAAAAGCAAAGAGAACGATATAAGTTGTATCTAGCTTGGATTGGAAAGCAAAATAAATAAAAAAAAATTAACAACAAAGGTGGTGATTACACTATTGATCTTATAGGTAACATTAAGAATATATGAATGTAACGAAATATTCGTTAAAAACGTTGATTTTTCTGTTCTCCAAACCTATCCTCGGTATTTAACATTTTGTTTATTTACATGTTGACTGCATATTTGATTCTTTTTTTCAAATCCTAGTTGTTAGTTAGCAACCAGTTTTGAATGAACAAATAGGATTTTTGAAATGAACTTTTCTGCTGAATAGTGAACAGTGTTCACTGGTTCTGTGTCATTTATAAGAGCTTTACTTTTAATAGATCTTTAAATGTTTTAAAACAATATGTTTTTCCACTAACCAGCTATCGCACCCCTACGAACGACAACCCCCAGAAGTCGAAACTTGTGCGAGCTAAGGACTAACGAGGTCTTACCTTTTAACGTGTGATTCCTAACACGGCATCAAAATCTTGTTGCTTGGTTACTTACAGTTTTGAATTCAAATTGTATTGTATTTTCTTTCAATTTCAAACAAAGTGTTTTCCTTTCTTTGTGAAATATTTTCGCTATTTAAAATGACCTTTTCGGTAACTGATGTTTTTTGTCTGCAGCATTCAAACGCACCATTTCCCTATGTTACCAGTAAATTTGAAAGTGTAATAAGGGGCCATCTTTGATTCATAAATTCTGTGTGAAATACAAACACACCTCGATTGGTAACAACAATTACAGCCTCTCTTGCAACCATGTTTCGACTATCAACAACTTCATTGCAATAGTCGAATTGGATTGGATCTTGACAATAAATGAAAGTAAATTTTGATATATTTCCTTGAATTATATCATAGATATGAGTGTATAATGCATTATGCATTATGTGTATTGGAATTATTCATCCATGTAATGAAACTGATTATGTCTGTTTGGATGTGAATAAATAGCCAAAAAAATGAATCTATTAAGGTTGATTTTCTAAGAGATAATTTGGAGTGTTATCATTCGTATAAGGAAGGCAGCTTGTTAACGAAAACATTTATTTTTCTGATTGACTCGGCCGATACTTGATGAAGATTCTTAGTAATTTCACAAACTACACCTAACGATTTGATATTCACAAACTTTATTATCAAAAATATCAAGACATATTTTGCTATGACAGTAGTTTTTTCGTAGTGAATATGTTATTGACTATGAAAAAGCTACTGTGGTAGCGATATTTTTGAAAATTTAATTTGTGAAGACCAAATTGTTTTGTGTAGTTTCTAAAAAAATGTATTTTCAGTTATGTAACTTATGAATGGACTGACTCGTTACTTTGTAAAAAATAATAACACTATCCATGATAATAATAAAAAAAAATTTACAAACATTTTTTAATTGTAGACATTTATTTCATTTCAAACTTGGAGACAATCGTTTTGGCTCCTCTTTTGATTCAGAATCTAATAATATATAGGATCAAACAACCAAAAAATAAATTCATTGTGCCCTAGCCTGCGTCGAAAAAATACAAAACGTGAATCGAAAATACCCAGCCTACAATTATTCGATGTAATCTCATTTGTTTTCAATTGCATAACAAACTTAAAAATAATTCAAAATTGAATAATATTCAATTTAATTCGTTTACTATCAGAGCTGTGTTTATTATACGGTTGTTTCAATTTATTGACATGTGAGGATGTTTTTTTCAAAATATAATATGTAATATACCATATACAAATGGAAATCTACTGTATTATTATTTTTTCGAAAATTTCTACATGATATCGAATATAGATAGCGAATAATAACGAAAAAATTAATTTGATTCAAAACATGCAGTCCCTTCTGGACTTTCAGTCTTTAGACTTTTACTCTGGACTGAAAATCCAGAAGGGACAAATATGTTGTGTCTAATAGGAAACCAAAAAAGAAACTAGCGCTAGTCGGAAAAATTAAACATTAACCCTGCTTGTTATTTCGTACAAAATTGAGTATCGCACTGATTTTCATATATTGTGTGAGTTTGTTAATGATATTTTTGTATTTATAAAAGAAGTTCATGTTTTTTTTGTTGTATAGCATTGTTTCATTATTCATGTAATGTGTGTGTTATCACATAAGCCATTTTAGCTAATGTGGAGTTTGGTGATTCAGATGCTCGATTATACACTTTTTTCCTCGACAGTTAAATTAATTCTAATACAAGCAGCTAATTTCGCTACCCCTGAACGTCAAACGCGTTGGCTTGCCTAAAACATCCGTTCGGAACCCTCAAAACAATCGCACTCTCCAGGTGAAAGAGCCCCGTCTAAGCCGCGAAAATACCAAAACAAACGTACGAAACGCGTGTGCTCGCGCTTGCGTCTGCCATACGGTTCCTGCATATCGTCGCCTCGGGCTAAATAGTCAAAACGCGACTCTTGGACGTCCTGCCTGTGCTCTAGTGCAGTGTTCAGCCATCGTGGCGCCGTGTAGCTGAAAATTTGCAGGAAACACGTTGCTGCCTGCCGAAGCGATCGCGTCGTGCCTAAAAATGACGACTGTACGGGAAAGTTCGGCGGTGGGAAAGTGATTCGGTGCTTGTTTAAAGTGCGTGTCTACTCATTACTTTCAGCAAGGATATTTAACATACGACTAGAAAGAAGTAATTGACCACGAGTTGATTGTTTTGCATATACAATGAGCCGTACTTTATATTCGAATCAACGAGGGTTAGAAAGTTATTTTCATTCTATAAAATAACTAGTTGGCATTTTGATACATAACTTGGATGGATTACCTTATTATGTCAGTGGTGTCAGTCTTGTCAAAATATGAATTTCAATTTACAATAGTAAATTCGCATAGAACTGAAAATTGATACAGGATTTGAGTACACTATTTTAAATGATATATCAAAAGTCTCCATAGTTCTCAACTGTGTTGAGAAGGTGATGAATTTAATGGTCAAAAATATTGGTTCTTTTATTTTTCTCGTTGACGGTAGGTGTTACCGAAAAAAAGGTCGGATGAAAGTTGAAGATCATACAATTGTTTTCAAAAAAGTCTATAACACTTATTGTTTGCGAATTACTTTCTGAGATATCGCTATTTCAGAAGTTACAGTTGAATAAGCCAGTTGATATCGAGAGTATGAAAAAAGCTTGAAACACGTCTAATTTGTTTTTCAGGAAAAACATGTTTTACATAAAAAATGAATCCCTTATCAGCCAACCCCTTCCCACAATAATCCTCATGTCAAAAATTTCAAATGGAAATGATAGTCCATTGATATCTTCTTTGAAACGCCTTTCAATTCTGTATTCAATCTTGTAACAATTGTGACATTACAAGAAATTATAGATAAAAATCAAATACTCTTTCAAATTTCAATGCAATTCCAAACTAGAAAGTCAATCTGAATACACAATTTTACCATCACCTAGTTACTGCTGAATTTATTATGTTCCCAACGAAATTATTTTTATTATTAGATATTGTTGCTCTTTTCGAACTCTAGTTATTATTTCATTTGATATTATTTGTTTAAAAAAATGGTTTGTACACTTCAAAAACTTATTGAATCTTATTAAAAACTTATACAAATCTACGCACTACGTACATAAGGGATTTGCAAGGGTTACTGGTCGTATTTTCAATGATTAACATCCGGGCAGAAGTATAAAACAAAAAATATATTGAAATTGTTACATCCTTTCATGGAAACTGGTAACGTTAATAACAGACAACAGGACCGTTCAGGAATAGTCCATTGCAACTGCAATGTTGCAATTGCATATATGTTCATTTGACGATATACTGTAATTCAGCTTCATCAAATTATCTAATGATACCTACTATTGATAATTATTGTTCGTATTGAGAAAATTTAAATCCGATTGTCAATCTTCAAACGTTACTTTGGTTTCATTTTCATACCTCTGAATGGCTCGCCATCCAATTGTTTTCCGAATATTAACAATACGCATTGCTAATCTTTGACTTCTGACCTTCTCAACAGGAGCCATAATTCGTGCAACTTGTTCGAGTGTAATTTTTCATTTAAAGAGTTGCAAAATATTTTTTATGAAACCACTAACAGTTTGATAGTAAGATTCAAATCGAGTGCCAGCGTGGATTTATTGCAGCTCGCATGTTTTCAAAGTCAACCTGATAGATTCATCTTCTTTAGTCGATCAGTTCATTTGGTGAGAGATCTTTCAGGTCAGACGGTGAGAGTGAAATATACCAAATACTGCCCCGCCCCGTCCCGCCGGGACAGTATTCGACATGTTTTCTGCTGTTTTGTTTCACGGCCCGTACTATCTTCCGTCAGTCCAAGTCTTTTTATGTAATGACTCGTATGACACTGATTTTCAAGTGGGTAGTAGGTTAACCCTACTGTGATCTTAAAATTGAAGACAGTTTTTTTATCTGTTTACTACCAACTTGAACGTTGCTTTCTGAAAGCCAAGTATTTCGAGAGCCGCTTGGCTATACCAGACAAATTTTATTAATTTTTGTGTGAGATTATTTTATTCCATACACAAATCCATGTTGCAGATGTCCACCTGAAATATGATCGAATTGATCCGTAGGTAAGCAGTTACGACAGAC
>WOGO01007414.1:435-11175 GCA_015342085.1 Leptinotarsa defecta | reverse complement strand
TTTTTTTTGTTTAATATTATTGTTATTTTTTCAGCTATAATTTTTATTTTTTTTATAGATTCTTTCAGGGATTTCAAATTAATTTATATCATGTTAGACAATGGAAGTTCGAGCCAATGAAATACAATGAAACACTTATGTATATTATTTCGTCATCCCGCCTGCAGGTGATCTATCCAAATTTGTAATAAATTTATTTAATTTAATTATTTTTTTAAGTATTTGTATTTTAAAAATAAAAACATTTTCCCATAAAGCTATCAATTTGAAATGAATATGGAAACATATATTTGGTTGAGAGAGTGTATCTCTAATGAATCACTACTCAAAACAATGAAATATTAGTTGATAGATAACAGACTCAACCTCAAAAGTTTCATAAAAACACTAGAATTAGTTTCTAGCCCCAATATTATAACATGATAATATATAAATGATAAGAATAGTGTTCATAATATCATTATTCTTAAATAATCATGATTTTTAACCGTTTGCGTTTCAAGGAACAATTTTCACCTGATGTTTTTCTTCGGTTTTTTTATTTCAAAATATCATTAAATACAGTGTGTAGTAAAAAATTGCAAGATCAAAGCAAATATATTCTTCTTAATTTTTTAATAATAAAAAATATATTGAGTCGACATTTCACTATGGAAAATTCTGATATATGATTAACCTTGACATGATTTTGTAATCTACCTATCTAGTAAGTTTTAGAAAAGATAAAAAATCAGATATTGGATCTTCAAATTCAAATTTATGGGATTCTGAAAATTATTCGTTATCATTGGGATTATTTGGATTATTTATCTGTATATCTATCTATTTTTCAAGTGCAATTTTTGGATTAATATGATCAATGACAATGATGTTATGTGTTTCAATACAGGGAACTTGTGAAACATTGTTGGACGGCGACTTTTTTTTAAGGACAAAACACAAGCACTACAGGAAAATCCTTAAGACACTCTAAGAGTGGTGCCTGTGCGAAAGTAGCGATTCACATTGGATTTGAATCGCTGGAGATCAAATATTCATTTGGAAAAACGTCCGCAGGAAGTTTACTCCATATAAACGCAGTTTTTCAAATGAAAGAGTTCTTGAAAAACCAATCTGTGTAGGTGTTTAACTGAAGCCATATATTCTCAGCTAATAATTCCAGGAATGATTATAAAGCGTGGTAGACGATGCGGCATCAAGAATGGGTGTTTTTTGTGATGTTTGCCTTACTGAAATTTTTTCAGATGATACTTGACATTATACAAAAATGAAAAAAGGCAGCTGACTGTTAGATGGTGGATTACATGTGAGTCGATAATACCAACAGCTGAAAATTTGTTAGGTGATGTAAGAGTGATGGAAGACGCTTCTTCAAAACTACTATTTTTCATGTCGTTTGATGAATTTATTATTTTCTCAATTGCAGTATTTTTTTGTTATATTATAGTAAGTTATAAATTGTGTGACAACATCAAGCTTTTAATCAAAGTTGTGTATCATCTGCAAAAATTCAAACATAAAGGAATCGTCATCTGAAAATTTTCCCTTTTGGGCACTTTGATTAAACAAAGTTATTTTTACATGTGTCTTGATCGATGCTATAAAATTCATTCAAACCTTATTTCGTATTTGGGCTAACAATGAAACTGTGAGATTTCCTTGCATTAATCACTACATAGTATAAAACAAAGTCGCTTCCCGCTGTCTGTTCCTGTTCCTATGAATGCTTAGATCTTTAAAACTAAGTAACGGATTTTGATGTGGGTTATGCATAATATAGTAGAGAAACACTGATAATTTCGAAGGTTTCTAATGTGATGTCGTGAATAAAAACGGAAAACTCTGGCTGAACCCTACGCGACAGATCAAGAAATATACTATAGTATTATACTAAAAGGTCTACAAAAAAGTCTGCGATTATATATGTCTATCTCCTAGGGATAAGCCACAATAACCATTCTTTATTCTCGAGAAATAATGGCTTATATACGAAGCGTTATATATAGCATTAATCATTATCCAATTAAGTGCCTTAAATATACTGTGCATTCAATATAGATCAATATGGCTATTTACAGCATGTAATTCAAATGAATATTTAGAAGATATTACAGATTTAGAATGCAAGGACATAGCGGTTGCGGCGGTACCGGTAGAGTGTGTCGAAGGCCGCGCTTCGCCCTATAGCACTTTTAATTAGCAGCGATCGCACGAGTTTATATCTATATAAAGCATCAACGTAGCATCTGTGCGGAGCCAGGACGGATTGCTAGCCCAACTAGCAAATTCGTATTTTATAATAGTTGCGGAAACTTTTCAGAGAAACAAATTATAAAACTGCATTCCTCCCAGAAATGTTTTCGAAGTGTTTATAAAACTGCTATAAATAGGAAATTGGCACCGTTTTATAAAGCATTATAGTCATTATCAATATTTTGTAAGGCCTTTTACAAACACTACAAAACAGTTTTATAAACATTTTGGCAATTACTATAAAATTAGTCTAACAGTCTTAAAAAGTAGTTTTGTAAAGACTTCCCTTACTACACTTTTGCAACATATTCAAGCGACACTTATAAAATAATCAGAAGACAATTTTATAAGTGTTTTTTAGTAGTAACAAGTAGGCGTTATAAAATATAATTTAGCCAAAAACGATAACAATAAACTAAAAAAGTGTTAAAATGTTTTCTTGAAGACGCAAGAAGTAATTTTATATTGGACACTAGCAAAATATAATAGATATGTCACCAACTGAAAACTAACAAATAGAAAGAAATTTCAGTTCTGCACTCATAAAACTTAAAAAGACATTGTTTGTGTTTCGAAGATTGATTTTTTTACTGCAAATGGAATTTTATTGACAAATACATAGCCTATTATTAGCAAAATTTAAGCGCGCCACTCATTTATAACTGTTTTCGGTAAAATTATTAATTATACAAAAATTCACTCTGCCGACGTATTAATTTTTCGGTCGCAAACTTAACTCACTTTATTCTAAATAATATAATGTTATAATATTTATGTTTTTTTCAGCTGTAAATATGTCTATATGTGCGGTATTTCATATTTTCGACTCATCTAATTTCAGTATTCCGGATCGCTATCATTTAAAATGGCGTCCTTCTATAAAATAAATTGGTATCAGTAGCAAGCATTTCAACGTATTTTAGCTACTATGTTATCCCTATAAAACTGTTAAGAAACACTTAGTTCTGGGAGTGATGGTATTGAGGCAGATCTCTATTATTACCTACAGTAGATATGAAAAGAACTGACATTTATGATTTATTTTCAGTTAATTGTAATTGTTTGAAAATGTCCTTATATGACGAAAATGCAGTAACATTAGTTACAAATAAAAGTGGTAAAAAAAACATAGTTTCATTTCTCATGTTTCATTATGATCTACTACTACATATTAACGGCTATATCAATCAATTTTTCGAAAAAATCAGATAGATTCGGATATGTATTTCAAAAAGTACCGTTGAGAATCTTCGAAAGTTTCCTCTCGCCGTGTTGCGAAACAAGAACGAATAACTCGGCGCTCACTTCATCTTTGACGGCCCAATCTAGCACTACACGTATAAAAGTCAAAAGTTCGTGACTGAAATGACCCGCTATTTACCCTCTCACCGCACCAAAGGTGTGTGCAAGTGCAGGTTACTCCTGGCGGCTATTAGTAGCTATAGCAACTGCTCTATAATTAAGTCTCCTCGAGGGCCGGTCTCATCTCTCCGGACATGAGCCGACCTCAAAGAACTCTCCTGTCCCTATCTCGCACCTTCATGTTGCCTAACTTAATTACTGCTGTAAACCGACGTTTTTTCGTTTCACCTTTATTATCGCTGTTATCCTCTACCTCAGCTTTCGCAACTTCCAGTAATAAATATCTCATATTTTTACAATGAAACACCTTTTCCAGACCGAATTTTATTTTGTAAACCTTTGAAAAGAGGCAGAAAACTGATATAACTTTTTCTTTCAAGTTAGAAATGCGGGTGTGTGTTTCAATGGCTCTTGAAATTCAATTACATTGTTCAAGCATTCAAAACTGAACTTAACATTTCGTATTTCATAACACTTCATAATTATCAGACCCATTGAAAGTCGCTTGTAACCTGGTTGCTTTTTCTAACTTCTAACATATCCGCTAATCTAATTGTTTCTATTGTTCTATGTTCTCTCTTCGAACATTCTAGTATATTTTCAAAATTATCCATGTTCATTTTAAAATAATTCGCATTAACGCTGATTAACTGAGAAACAGATTTTAAACATATTACCATGACGACTATTGACGTCACGATATGAAAGTATGATTATTGACTTCAGAGGTGGTGTAATGGTGCCTAATTCCGATATACCCCAACTGGCAGGATGATTCCCATTCTAGGAAACCAGTGTTTTTATGTCGACGACCAGTAGTTTGCTTCCATACAGAATCTCCATATTGGAACTTTGTATTCGGCTTTCGAATCCACCTCTTCTTCATCCAGTAGCTAGTTATCTGTAGACATTTTCTCTGGAACACGTGCAAAAGTCGCTTTATCACGGCAATAGTTGACCTAATATGCCCAGGATCATATAAATATATACCAAATGATGTAGCTCGTATTACGGAGTCATGGGGAATTTCTGGTAAGTCTTGATAACTGCATCAATTTTGATGACGAGCTTCCTTTCTGACCCAATTTTGAACCATCTTCGTTTCGTGGTTTTAGACTATTTTTTTTATTTCCAGAATCCACGTTCAACCTCATCGATAATACACGTATCACTAACGTTGTTTCTTAAGATAAGGTCACCCTCTCCCTCTGTAGTATCTAAATATTGGCGTGCGTTGATAGAAAAGAAGAAAGTAAGTAAGACGAAATTCAAAAGCCAATATTTTCCATGTGATCAGTTACAAAAAATAAAAGTCCCTGAACAAAAAGTAAAGCGTTTTCACATTTGTAACAATCTTGAAGTGTTTTTTTATGTACTGGTTTCAAAGAAATACAGTTTATATTATGACATTGTATAAACGAAGATCTAAGTAGTTTTTTCTGTAGTTCATAAACATTATGAAATTATCCATGAAGTTCATGATGGAGAAGTGTAAAATATTTGCTTGTATGGCATCAGACAGCATTTTCAATACGAATCCAATCACCAATAATAATCTAAGAGGAAGGAAACTGTTAATCGTGCATTTATCTTCTACCAGACCAAAGAAATCCTTTGGAAAGGAGCTGAAATGCAGCTTTGCCATACCAGAAGCACATTTCGATAACCAAGATAGCATCATCAAGAAATAACTTGAACTATTTTTATTTTACTGCAGGTTTTCTACCTGTAATTCTCCCTGTTACAAGCTGTTTGGGCTAGGTCTTTTGCGCTGTTCATGAATCTCATTTCACTTTTTTAATTTCTAAACTTTTGAAAATATCTGAAATTATGTTGTCAAGTATTCCTGAATCATTCTGTAGTCGTTCCCTAAGGCATGTTTGGCAACACTAAACTCCTCTAGTCTTTTAAACTGAATATGTGAATTTTTTCCTTATAGCGAGCTATTACAGTTCGTTCAGTTTGACCAACCTCCTTTTTATCGCAATCCTTATTTCCTAAATCCCAGACTTTTTCTTTTACGTTGCCCAACATTTGTTGAAATGTTCGACCAATTTTTAAAACCACTTTCGTATTCAATGTTTTTTAATCCTATTGTGTAGTTTGGTTCAAATGAGAGAAATATAAATTTTGAGACTCCGTCTTTTTGAAAAATCGAGGATTTACTTATTCATATGTTTGGAGGATACGCGTTACTTTCAACTATTTCTTTGATAACTTTTCCACGATTTCATATATTTCTTTGCTCAAAGGGAACGGAACCAGTCTAAAGATTCCAGATTTTCCCATTGTTATAGAAATGGTGAGATCTTCCAGGGACATATCTCAAAGTGTTAGTTATTCTTCCTAAATATACCAAATTTTATACACTCATTGGCGTTTTTTATTACCAGAACTTTATGATTTTATGTCTGTCTCAATAACAGAATATCAAACTGAAGTTAAAATTTTCGAAAACGTGAATATGAAATTGTCTTTCAAAGTTGCTTGAACTCTTTAACAAGTGTCGAGCGACCCAAAAGACAGGGCGCAGGAACATATTTCATATTTTCGGTTTCATTGACCAGATAAGTCTAGTGTGAACAAAGTGGGGAAGGCATAAAACTATTGAGATAGGTACGTGGCAATAGATTTTTAGATTTTTTTTAGAAATTTAATAATAATGTGTATTGAGATCAATGGACAGCCGCAAAGGTACCATTCTAATCAGCCTGCTGTTTAATCTCTCACGGAAACATGACAGGTAAAAACAATAACAATATAACACGCTTTGTTTTGGTGTGAAAAATGTGTTTTTAATATACAAAGCAGAGGTTCCTATTACATATGTCAAGAGTCTTCGACACAGAAAAACAATTCTTTAATTGAATTTACTGGATACCATGTGAGGCAATAACTCCTTCGTCAAGGAAGCCAAAAGGCTATTGAATGTTCGGAAGAGAAGAAAAGTCAGTTAATCTGAAAAAACTGAACACGTTTACAGCAAACAACGACGTAGCCGATGTCACCCATAAGTGGCACTACTGATTTTGAAGAATTAATTATTGATACCATTTCCATTTCATCCATCATCAAAAATTCAAACTTTAAAATATAATAAAAATTCAACACATCAAGCCACATATCATTGCATTGCATATCTATATATCTTTTATACTAAAATAATTCCTTCTGTAGTGATTTAGCAAGACCTTTGAAAAGATAACAAATAAACAGCACACGTACGTTTGTACTTCCAAATCGAAACCGATCTTCTTTCTTGCATGTACCTTGCATATACCGGCGTTAAAAAGAAGTTGAAAGCAACATAGGTACATCTCAAGAAAGTTACTGTGTCGTCAGTATGACAGAATGACACAGGCTCCATTAACGGCAAGATAAAAATCTGATATTTTGTTCACGTCGGAGCCATTGTCATCATTCAGTACTTGAAATATATAATATTGGACTGCGATGCAATCTAAGCAGTTGTAACGGAGGCGACGTAACGGAAGTGACGGCGGAGACGCAAAGGTTGGCCTCGAGCCGAATCACATATTGGTAATCTAAAATAACAAGATCATTATGTTCCTCGATATTTTTTTTGCACTTCAACAATCTAAAAAGTTATTAAAACTACAGTCTGAATAATGAATACATCTAAAATCTAGATATTGATTGGCAAACCATATTATACACTTTATAATTAGTCAGTGAATTGTCGTATTTATGAATTTTGTAATTGATAATTACAATTTTTTATATTCTCAGGTTTCTCAAAATGATAAATGTTCCAAAAAATCATTTCTTTACGTTCTCCAACCCTACAAAATTATTGGTGAAGTAGGTCCTCTCATCTAAGGCACGAACTGAATATTTCTGACATATAGAATGATTCTTTCATGACAAATTTTTGTATAATGACACCAGTTTTATGCTAGCAAGTGCGTATATAAATTCTTATTTTCATATTACTACATGAAAAGGTTTGTTTGAAGGTGATTGACAATGTTTCTGCATGAAAAGGGTTGCAAATCTTTCGTGAACAGCGACACAATTGAGGAATACTTTCTTGTGGGATGTAAGTCTATATGGGAAAGAGGATTTTAACATTCTTCTTCTCCATTTTTATACAAGAAATGTGAGAAACTTCCAAAGAAAGTAAGAAAACAATTGAGATCGGAATGAACTCTTCATGAAGATGTGTAGATCATGCAGAGAAGTAACACAAACTGGAAGAAATGGCCCACTTGTAACAACTATTTTCATAGAAACATTGAATTACACCAAAGAAAAATACTTTTGAAACAACTACTTTTATATGAACATTGCTTCCTACAAAAGAAAAAGTGGGAAGATTCCCACTTTTTCTTTTACGTCAAGATGGAGTAGTAGAAAGCCAAAAATGTTCTTTCCCAAAACTCCTCCCCAGTCCTAAAAATATAATCCTTTCAATATGAACGTTGAATTATACAAAAATAAATTTTACCTATTCAGTTTGTACTCCAAACATTCGTTGTGGAATTGAATCAGATATCCTTCACAGGATTGCTACACAATATATTATATGAAAGAGGTTACATTTTACTCAAATGGAACACCATCATCTTCAATGGCAAACATCGATGTTCGGAATGACAGTTGTCACATTGCCTCTTCAGCACCAATCTGGATAACACTACAAGATGAAGAACTTAATTCCTTCATAACATTATGATTTTATGTCACGAATAAGTTAAATGTACGAATGTTATCGATGACAGTACGTAATGACATTCATTCGTTTATTTGACTCATACCCAGCTATATGAATACTGCTTTAATTGTTAGGGGTATATTTTCAGTAGAATTTAATTTTCAGGAAAGAAAGATTTTGACTTTTCATTATCTTCATACCAAAAAAGTGGGGAACTTACATACAAAAAAAACAAAAAAAATTAATCTCTCCTAAAAATATTCCCTTTCAATTCAAACTAGATTGATATATTTGACTTAAATTATGTCCTATGTATATAAATGTATTTGTTTATATTATTGAAAATAAATCAGTTTTTCCTTTTGTGAACAGATACATTCAGCTTTTTTATAGCCTTACTGAAATAGCTTAAGTCGATTTGATTAATTGACAAGAAAAACAAATTGTTGGAATAACAACAATAAATATACAATAATTCTGTCTCTGTTATTTCGAAGTAACTTTAAAATGCCAATCCACCTGCACATTTCCGAAAATTTACGACGACTTGCTGATGCGGCATTAAACTCATTCTCTGAAACACGTTTAACGATAACCAACTTAATTGCTCATGTGAACGTTTTATGAAATCGAAAATATAGACACAGGTGCGCTCTATTTTCGTTTCCAGGCCTGAACATAAAACTCATCCAGTATTCAACTGAATGAAGAACAGAATGTTGGATTTGGTAAGCCATGTTTTCAAATTGATAAAAAGCCAGCATTTTAGAAAATAATTACGAAATCCAGTGGAATTTTTTCAGTATTGTACAAGTCATATATTTTGTCCATACATTTCCTCAATAAAAATACAATATTTTCAATATTGGTCTTTAAGTAAAAAACTCAAATCACTTCCAACGTCAAACTCACGAGGCTCCTGTTCCTTGGAAAATAGTCTTGCACCCCGAATTCTTTTCAAAATAGCGGTATTATTCACATGAAGTTATTTAACTGTATTTGTGAAATTATAAAACAACAATAAAAATTAATTGGCGCTCCGGGGCGATTTCATTGATCCCGGTAGCGCATTTGCTTTTTCAGCTGCAGGAAACCCCGGAAAAAACTGCAGCACCACATCATCTGAAGATCTTGATCTGCCAATGTCCTCTCTCATAAAACAAAATGTAGGGTGTCTCCAGAGGCTCCAATAAATTCAATACATCGCCAGAACACTTCGTGACACGACTATCGTCAAACTTAAACCAGTCCGGTTCGTCTTTGACCAAGGCGTAATAATGAACAAATTAAACGCCAGAACCACAGTGAACAATGACTGCATGAATATTATAATAGTGGTCTGTTAGATTGAAGTGTTCATCAATTTCGAACATTCGTAAGAGTTTGGTGCTTCCGTCAGAGGTTGAGCCATGTTTGAAGATCCAAAAGTTTCAACCGCTACTGGCAGGAACAGGTAGTTGTTACCAAGATTTTAGAATTTTTTTCTTTTCAATTTTTCGCCAGACAAAGCTGCGGTTCCAGCAGACTTCGAACTTCCAGATACATGGGAAGCCGCGACCGTGTCAACGCGAGTGAAGTCCCATACCACAGGTTTACTGTATTCCCATGGTATGAGAGACATACCATTTGGTCGTTTACCATCATCTCGAAAAAATATAATGTCATATGTTTTCATATTCTCTACAGTCCTACAATGTGTTATAACCATTACTTTTTCACTAAGAAAGTTCATACAAAAGTTGGAGTGCTCAAATTTTCAGCGAATTTTCAACTCGAAAAATACAGATACTATTGAAATGTCTACAGAAAATCCATGATACTATTATGTCTCGCATGTAATAGTATATGTATCCCATATCTCTCAACTCATCGAAAAATAGTCGTTTGAAAATCATATCGTTAATATGCCCTTCAAGCACGGCTGACATCTCATCATTTCACCGTAATATAAAAAAACTTAGTTGAAGCAACTGAAGAATGTCGTCTTACGCTTTAAACTGAAGAAACCAGAAGAGTTTCTTCTCAAGATATATTTGTTCCGGATTGACCATTGACCCTGTAGATCATTAAAATGTCTGCTAATAAAATTATCTACACACGGGGAATAGACACCATGGTTGACTAATCAAGCGGTTCTATCCTGGTGTTCACAATTTGTTAACCATGGCTTTTTAACAAGCCAATTGTAGGAAGTCCAATGAAAAACTACTACTCAGAATTACGAATATGTACATTGATTATTCATTTATCGATATGTGTTAGAACGATTGAAATATCTCATGGAGGATGAAAAGTATGGGAACTGAACGGGAAGTGATTGTGAAACACTCGCAAATGATCAACTTAGCTAGGCAGGCAAAAAAACAATTATACAGGTCGATGTCTTCTGGAATGATAGAGGTGCCTTTCTAGAGTTATAACAAAGCAGGGTTGTGTTAGTTCATGACATC
>WOGO01007411.1:0-11176 GCA_015342085.1 Leptinotarsa defecta | reverse complement strand
CATCTATTCATTTTTTGATTTTCATGGAATTATTTTCCAGCAGCTTGACTGCATTAACCTTTCTAGATTTCATATCATTTCTAGAAACATGTGGATTTGTTTTCCGATGGCATTTCAGGTTAGCTTCCCAAATTTCTGCTACCGCAGTTGTCAGTTGATTGGTCAAACCACCGACACTGACATAAAAACTTGGCAAGTTGACTTGGGTGTCACACCAATAGGTGGTTCCACTTATGTTTCGCTTGCGTTTACGCAGCTATTTTTATCAAGTACTTTCTTGGTTTTTCTCATTTTGTCTTCAATCGAGGACCGCCTGCCCGGTACTGACGATGCCCAATAGGCTGAAACAGCTGTCTACCGGTGGCTCTTAAATTGAAATCAATATGGGAATGATCAAAAAGTACTCATCTATTCATTTTTTGATTTTCATGGAATTATTTTCCAGCAGCTTGACTGCATTAACCTTTCTAGATTTCATATCATTTCTAGAAACATGTGGATTCGTTTTCCGATGGCATTTCAGGTTAGCTTCCCAAATTTCTGCTACCGCAGTTGTCAGTTGATTGGTCAAACCACCGACACTGACATAAAAACTTGGCAAGTTGACTTGGGTGTCACACCAATAGGTGGTTCCACTTATGTTTCGCTTGCGTTTACGCAGCTATTTTTATCAAGTACTTTCTTGGTTTTTCTCATTTTGTCGTCAATCGAGGACCGCCTGCCCGGTACTGACGATGCCCAATAGGCTGAAACAGCTGTCCACCGTTGACTCTTAAATTGAAATGAATATGGGAATGATCAAAGAGTACCTATCTATTTATTTTTTGATTTTCAAGAATTTTTTTTCCAGCAGCGTGTCTGCATTAACCTTTCTCGATTCCATATCATTTCTAGAAACATGTGGATTCATGGATTCAATGATGTAATGAAAGCAAATAACAATTTGTGAGATTTCGATCCTTTTGATATTATGAAAACAAAACTGCTGAACCGGAAGTTTTGAAAGAAGATTCCAACGGTAAATTGATCGTGTAAACGCCAATTCTATTAGACGATGCGGGTTTGCACATGCAATTTGCATTCAATTCTCCTCCTGTTCAAGCTCCATTCGACTTAATCTTTTCAAATAATGCTTCATACGAAATGAAATGGAGCGAAATGTACCAGAGTTTGTACTGCAAATTAATGAATGGAAGTACCTATGGATATTCGTAACTTCAATCATTACCGCAAAGTTCGAAAGGTTCTCATACCCTATATTTGAGAGTTTCGAAGATTGTTCCTCTTGAAATTGTAGAATTGAAGCACTCATTGCGCATTCAGAATCAAATAATATAATAGTTGATAATTAACATAGATTTCAAGCACTCCGCTAATCAATAGTTCTCACCCATTATATGAAAATTCAATTGACGAGAAAGGAATATTTTCTGATGTCAACAAGGCGTTTGGCTAATGTGAATCTAACGGTGAATAATCTATGGAATATCTGTAAACAATTGCAGTTTCTGAGTAACTAATCCTAATTTTTTTTCAACTGGAACCCTTAACAATTGTTTACTTAACTTAAGTCTCCCTGTCATTGTTAATACAAAGAGGTGATATTTTGATATTTTTTTAACTGGAATGCTTTTAACAGTTAATTGCAACTAAACATCTCAAAATTTTATTGGTCTTTATGAAATACAGAAAACTTAGTTCTAGAGTCTTCGCTGATGGAATCAAATGCAAGTCGAAGTAAACCGGGTAGTGCTTGTAACAAAAAATATATTGGACAAACTAGTCAGACTTCAAAACTGGAATATTTGGCCATTTCATTATAGACATGAAGATCATGAAATTAACTTTGAAGAAGGAAAGATAGCATACACGAAAAAGAAATTGATCAAAAATAACTGAAATCCGAACTGAAGGCAATGATTTGAATGAAAGACTGACTCAGACCAATTGAACGATATATATTCATTTCTGTTGTCTCTGTACCATTTCCTAAATATTATTCAGAGTCTGTCGTCATTCATATTGATATGTACTATATTTTTTATATTTTATCAGTCACGTCGTCTCAATTCAACTTATCAGTAAATTTTCGCCATTTGTACTGGTACAATAAACATTGTTGAAAGCTTGGTAAAGAGTGTAGAAGAACTTCCCTCCGAACTTCTGAGTATTCTTTATTTTCACCTTTGCGAAGTGTATAACTTCAGATTTCTTAATTCTGAACGTGAACGAAACATCGTGAACAAACGTGAACATCGAAACATTCAAAGTTTATCTTCGTAGAATATATTCGTAAAACATAGATAGATTCTAAACTTGTTGAATTGGTACCCGTATCATTTAGGCAATTTTTGGATTGTCAAAATTCATTAATCATGAGAAATGGAGGTTCCATCGATATTCCTGATTTTTTTTTTATCAAATATGTTGATATTCCTACCGTCAATTTCGAGGTATCTATGAGGTCATTTTACATGACGGACATAAAAAGTTTATCCGCCTCTCAACATTTCAACGGGACAAGATATAGGCTTTGGACAAAATAAACGGACAAAGATATCATTTTTCAACACTTTTTGATGAGAAAGATAATAGTGTTGCATCACTAGTCACCGATATGGCGCTATCTATTTTTCCGCTAAATGGACAAGAGGGTATTTCAATTCTCTATCGAAAACTGGATAGGGAATTATTTTATCGTTTTAAGAATCTGCAAACGAACAAAAAATATTATAATTTAGAAAAAAAATTGAAACGTACTGAAGTTCATTCCAATATATGTTCATATACTGTTCATCAATCACTTCCTGACAAAGAAGAGACAAGTATGTTTAAAATCGATTTGTCACATTATGAAAGATTTCTGTTTCATTGCCAGCAATCTTTTATTCTTCATTCAATCTTATATTTCAGATATTACGCATACCCTCAAAAATTCTAGCTGCATCGTTACAGAACATCTAGTGGACTGTTTTAGAGGAACACGTTTTTCTATCTGTCGCAATATATTTATTTTCCGATGGTTAGAGTGAGAAATGATTTAGAAACATTTCATAATTTAAGAAATGAAATTGAATGAAATGAAATATGAATATTTTGAACTTCAATTTTGATGAACTGAAGTGAATTTTGAATATTTTTTTGAAAATTACGATATTGATTGATTATCAAAACGAATATAAAACTGCCGATTACTTGGGAACGGTTGAACCGGTGGTGATCACAAAACCCCTCTTTCTGTGAAAAAAAGTTGGTAGTGGCGCTTCCTCAAGAGGTGGAGAAGAAACTCTTCACGTCCGCACTAACAATGAACTGGTGTTGAAAAAATTGGACCAATGGTAACTTCAACTCGTGAATTGCCATATCTTTCTTAATTTGGAAGTTAAATGGAGTTCTGTCAATTTCCAAATGAAATAATGTTATTACCGATTCCATATCTTCTAAGAAAATATTCGAAATCATAAATATTTGCCTTTTCCTAGAAGATGACGATTCGGTAACTGCACAAATTCCAAAGCTTCAAACGCTCATGTGCTGAACTGAATAATTAAAGGAAGATCTTTCTCTTGAAGATGATCACTTGGTGATCGGAACACGTATCGAGGTGTTATAGTGACGGTTTGGTGTTAGGAGAAAGGCTCCAGTATTGTTCCTTGAGTTCAGTCAGAGCCATTGCTGATACATTTTAAGGAGGTCTTGAGGTGTGATAAATCGATGATCTCATCAACTGACTCGCTAGTTTTTTCGCTCGTTTGTTTTTTTCTTCTCGAAGGCTTTCGAGAAAACGGCTCAGGTGAAGCTCTCTGGCTCTGGTCATCTGTGGTGCCATAGTATCACAGTCAGTGGCCATGGAAATCCTTCTAAATCTAACTCCCCTCCACATTTTTCTGGAGTGAGAGGCTAGATGGACTGCATATAGACTTGTGCACATCGCCAATTGCAGAAATCAATCTAATTCATAGTACAATAGACTGCTGATTGACACAGTATTCTGGGAATTATGTCTGACATTGAGCCTCCAACTATCAACTACGAACTGCCTTATACATCACTTGGTGATCGAAACACGTATCGAGGTGTTATAGTGACGGTTTGGTGTTAGGAAGAAGGCTCCAGTATTGTTCCTTTTGTTTAGTCAGAGCCATTGCTGATACATTTTAAGGAGGTCTTAAGGTGTGATAAATCGATGAACCCATCAACTGACTCGCTAGTTTTTTCGCTCGTTTGTTTCTTTCTTCTCGAAGGCTTTCGAGAGAACGGCTCAGGTGAAGCTCTCTGGCTCTGGTCATCTGTGGTGCCACAGTACCACAGTCAGTGGCCATGGAAATCCTTCTAGATCTAACTCCCCTCCACATTTTTATGGAGTGAGAAGCTAGATGGACTGCATATAGACTTGTGCACATCGCCAATTGCAGAAATCAATCTAATCCATAGTACAATAGACTGCTGATTGACACAGTATTCTGGGAATTATGTCTGACATTGAGTCTCCAACTATGAACTACGAACTGCCTTATACAGTACTGTTCCCGAGTAGGGAGGACTGGATCCTCCGGAAGGAAAAAATATTAAGAGCAGTTAGTTCTTGGTTCACCCTACCTCATACACAAGTCAATAAAATATTTTCGGACAGTGAAGTGGCGTTCCTGCCCATACTGGCCTGGAAGGAAATGAAGCTGCTGACTTCCTTGCAAAGAAGAATGCTGCAAGGAGCTTCATTGGACCAGAACCTTGTCATTGGCATCGCTCTAGGCTTTGCCAAACAAACATTGAATAAGGCAAGGCAAGATTCATAGGCTTCTGTCATCATATGCAGAGTCTCGGACTGTCGGAAGACAGTGTGTGTCACTTCTGTTTGGAAAATGATGTAACAGCAGAGCACATACTTTGTGCCTACATCACTGCGGACCGAATCAAGTTTTCAGGATTTCGCAGAGCTGCACTTTCACCATCTGACCTGAAAGATCACTCACCATATGAACTTATAGGCTTCGTTGAGAAGCTGGGTTCATTTGGTCGAGTGTGAAGAGTAGTGAGCCAGAATAAACCCTTGTGAGTTGCGGTGGAGGGTCGAATAAACCCACTGACTTCTGACCAAACCTAACCTAACCGTACCTCTTTCATCTGGTCTCTTCGTCACATCTCAATAGACGGTTTATTTCCCTGCCAAATTGGCTACTCGAAGAGCAAATTAAACCCATCGGAAGACGATACAATGACCTTCGAAAGACGTACACGAGAGTGAAATTGGTCTGAGCATGCAGCAAATTGAGGACCGTCAAACCAAGCCATTGTTCACCTAAACTCGAAGAAGTAATTTTTACCCGTCTGAGATTTTTTTAGAAATTATGATTTAAAGAAAGTAGCTTATGGCCACCCTAGATCACAAGCAGTGAGAAATTAGATTTTTTGTTTGTATTTTTCGAGAATATACTTTTTGGTATTATTCAATAAGAACTGTTAACTGTCAATTTATTGGTTACGAAAGCATTAGGCAGAGACATGAAAATAAATAGACTTATTTCGAATGAATATATGTAAACGTCCTATTTCCAACGTATATTGATAGAATATGCTAGATATATCAGAGAGAACTTCCATTCAAACACATAACCTGAATGTGCTTTAACACTAAACAAAAATGTTGAAATCCCAATCTACGAAAGCAATTAAGCAAACATAATTAGAAATTCGACGCGGGATAGAACCAACGTTTAATAAACCGAACAAAAGTTCCATCATATAAACAGATAATTTAGTTATAAACTCATGAAGTGCTGTTAAATTACTCCTTCAACGGTTTGTGTCTACGTACGTCCCTGGCGTTGTGTATGTGCGGAGAAGCCGACTTGCAAATATTGCTTCCTGCAAACTCATCTCACTTGAACTGTAAATGAATTAACTCCACAGGCGTAGTCAGAAAGAATGACGTTGAAGGGTACTTATATACGCCAAGTAATGAAATATAAACTCGAAATAAATTTCCACTTATAAATGAAATGCGATATTGAACGTTTAAAAATTATATAGACTACGAACATGATGAAAAAAATTCAGCTAGTCATTTTGTTGTTCTTGAAATATATCCTAGATTGAACAGAATGAAGACACATCATTATTATCCCTATTATATTTTCTAAAAAATGAAAAGTGATTTGAATCTTCAAGAAAAAAAAAAAGAAAAAATTTCGAGTTTGTCAGATGATTTCTAAATATAGAATTTTACACAGATACTTGATTGTCACATAGTGTAGGATTTCTAGTCTTTTGAAATACATACGCTGATACTGGACTGTAGTGAAACAGTGACCTTACTTATGAAAGAATCCTGATTATTGCAGTTTTAGGAGATAGGTACTAAGTTCCATCCATCTAGCGGTCGTTATTTTTTATTACTCACCTGTTGTGCACATATCCATTCACAAAATAGACTTACAGTTCGAAACAAATCCATTTAAAATCTATGTCTGATATATAGTTTTTCAATCTTGATATTATTCAGTTTCACTAATAATATGTGACGTTCTAATAGACTTTGTAACGAAACCATTGCACTTTCTTTGTACGTCGTTAGTATTTAAAGAAATAATTTTTTGTGTTATGAATGTTTTTCTTTTGTCTGTTGAAGCGCAATTGTTTTGCATTCGATATTTCATTTTGTGCTATCACTAAGAAGCAATAGGCAATCTGCTTTCAGTCCGTGTGGTATTGTTGACTGCATACCCAAAAGAACAGTATTGAGAAAGAAATTAAGTTTGACGTGGATCCGGTGCATTCCACTGGAAGGACTATAAAAACACTATGTTTCCTGTTGTAATATCGTTTATTTTATGACAAATGAAAATCAGGTTTGCAGAAGAGAGTGGGAGCAAGTCGTTGCCATTGACACCTTTCCAATTATTACATTTCCAAACAGCTAAAGTTATTTTGGATGTCTTTGGGAGCAATCCAGAAATATAAGATAGATAACTTATATTTCCTATGGTGTGCCTGCATTTATATTGGTAGGTTTGAATTAGTTGGTACAGAGAAATATTACTTCATTTCCAAAATGTATTTTAGGATAATACCATTTATTTAGTTTTATTTATGTCAAACTCTCGTACTCTCGTTGGTATCATATCTGATAAAAACCTTCGACCACTCGAATAAATTGGCCAAGTCGACCGGATCCACATATGTTTCATTTGCTCTCACAATTCAGAAAATCCCTGAGATAACCAGATTCTTATCAAATCTATCCTGCATAGATCCTCATTCCATGAAGACATTATATTACTTCAGGATAAAGTAGCTTCCTGATTACGAAAGAATAATTGTGACGTCGTATTCAATAGTTTCACAGATTATCGACCTACCCCTGGTAAATGAAAGATCGAATTATTAATTCATTTGGACAGATATAATATAATAACAGTTCTTTGCACTAAATTTTTGGTGAATTAATTAACTGATTGTGCTGTGAGTAGATGTCAAAAAAGTGAAGTGGGTCAATCAAAAAGTGAATTCATCCAGCTTTACTTTTTTGATATCTACTCACAGCACAAGAATATTTGACTCAACAAAATACAGAATTTTCTGTCTTTGAGTCATGAAAAAAAAATCCTATAAGTGTTTGCGAGGTGATATCGATACATTGACATTTCTTTCACATACGAGTATTTGTCGTTTTACTCTAAATCGACACTAAGTCAAGAGTGTTTTTTACGAAATATTTGATGGATTTTCTTTCGATTTTTAAGAAAAAAATTACAGGATAATTCAGGTTATTTCACCGCGATACATTTATCTAGTTATTAAAACTCAAACCCATCTAATCTTAGGAATGCTTTGTTCAAATCAGTACATAACCAAAACATATCAGAATAATATGAGAAAAGTTACAGCAAACGATGTTTGGATCCCACTTCCGGGGTGTTGGCTTCATATGAAACTGGAAAACGGATTACGGTGCACTGAAACGGAAAACAAAACGAAAAATTCTCGAGTATCGGAGAGAGACTAGTTATTACATGAAGATGATTGTGCTTCTGCTTACTAACAATCGTAACGGCCTGAAGTAGCTTGGTTTAAAATTACACCACTTATTATAAATTATTTCCTATTTCAGGTCAGAATAATTTGTTCGAAGTTCATAATTTCGTTCTTAATGTTCCTATTATATATTTTTCAGCTGAATCATGCGAATTTTTTTGAACTTTCAATATTTTTTGTCTCCTTTTAGATTTCAAATATGTTTATTTTTTTCCAGGCAGTGGTAGTCCGAACCTCTAAAATTCAGTCTTCAAACTCACATTGGGAAATACAATCTGAGAATAACAGTAATGTTATATAATATACAAATCATTTGGTAAAAATCGTTATCCAGAATCGATTCCAATCTAAGTTTGGATTTGAAATTTTGCGACAAGATAGTGTGATTCAACTCTGAAAATTAAAAGAATAGCAGTAAAACTTTGAATTCATTTGATCAGTATTTTAGATGATGACAATTTTATAATCAGTTTCATGGATGGTATTTTTAATTTCCATCAAGTAACGGGTCGGAGTATTCATAATAATTTAGATATCTATATGAATATCATACAAAAAATCTCACAGCGTTCACAAAATGAAAGTAAATGTTCTAGTCCACTAGAAAGTGGTTCATAAGATGTTCAGAAAATCGAAATTCGAGAATTACTTCAATCGATTTTTATGAAAACGAATGAATCATTTGGTTGAAGTTCTACAACATTGTACTGGTGGAGGAAAAATGATATTGTCTCTCGAGTAGTCCGGCTATTGATATATGGTTAACATTTTTATCTATACATATTACACATTTTATTCAATTGTCATTTATTATATAACATAGGACCGATGCATTGCCATAATGCACCAAAAATTTCGGGAGGTAATATCCAGCTAATACTACAACTTACGCTTCGATAAGTTTGTTGGGAATCGAAACACATGATTCGAGACACGAACATCACGTGCAGGGGTCCACGAGGTATTCGACGTGGATCTACGTTGGCGTAACCAAAAAATGGTCGTTCACAATTCGTTAGCGGTTGTCCTCAAAAATTTACCTGGTTTCGATAGTGAAGAAATAAAATATTGGCTTGACTTCACCTATGAATGTGGGCAGATAATATAGAAGCTCAGCGACTGTTACATTTACAAACTCAAAAGTGCCGCCGCCGCTTAGCTTGTTCACACGTGTATATAAAACGAAATACAATTTGTATGTGTGCTGGCAATCATGCATGAACTCGTTTGATTATTCACCAATATGAATATAAAATACGAATGCCAAGAATAAACGTTATTCATTTGTTTCCTGAATTTCGAAATGGAAAGTACAGTGAATCGATTTTATTAGTTGTTTGTGTCGGACAAAGTAAGTACGCATCTGCCTATTTGTTATTCATACTCGAACTCAGCACCAATGAGGAGTTGAAGGTGAAATTTAAAATATGGTATCAAACATTTTGGACTGTGGGGAGTTACGAGAAAGATTTTGATAGCATTTTCCTCGTCATATCTCGTCGAAAAAAGTTTCAGTATCTTTACAAACCTTCTAACACAGATCAGGAAGATTTGCCATTATTGCTAACAAAACTGAAGCCAAATATTGATAATTTGCGTCAATCCATCAACAAGTGCATCCCTCCTATTAAAATTATGACTATTTTGTGATTGTCAATGTGTAGTGTAGAAGTTACGTTATTAATATTCAATTTCAATTGCATTACGACTGAGTAATAGTGTAATAATTACATATTTGAATAAATAACACAAGAAAATATTTACTTTTTTGTCATCATCCGAAGACGATTGTGGACACCAACAATCGAAAAGTCGTGAAGTAACTTGGCTTGGAATCTCTTATTTTTTTTAATACTTTTTTTAAAATTTTTTTACCTGTATTTTATTTCACCGTAATTTCATTTCAGGGTTTTTTTGCCTGATATAATTGTGATTTTCAGCTTTTCTTTTTAATTTTTCATTTATATTGGTTCTTTTGAAGATATCAAATAATTTTATATAATATTAGACAATGGAAGTCCGAACTAATGAAATCAGTTGGAGGGTTTCATAAATAAGTGAGATTTGATTGGTTTCTTGTGCTGTGAGTAGATGACAAAAAGTAAAGCTGGATGGAATCACTTTTTGATTGACCAACTTCACTTTTTGGACACAGAGCACAATTGAATAATTATTTAACAATCAGTTCTCACTTTTTATTCGTGATTGGAAATCAGCCGCAATGTAAACTTCCATACTTAGATCTAATTTTCACATGTTTTGTCGAGTTTTGGGAATATAGTAGAAATGTAGCTGCAGGGGATCCACCGGAACTTTCTGAGAAAGTTTTTCCAATTGGACTCAATCTCCAGCGATTCAAATCCAATGTGAGTCGCTACTCTCGCACAGGCACCGCTCTTAGAGCGCCTTAGGAATTGTTCTGTAGTGCTTGTGTTTTGTTCTTCAAAAAAAGCTCAGAAAGAGCAAAGATTTGGATTGTACCTTCAAATTTGTCCAAAGACATGCAAAACTTTCCAAGAATACAATTCTCTGAACGATATTTATTCAAATGAAATCAGTTTCATTGAATAATAATAACCTTATCTTACTTGGCCAGCTGCAGAGACCGGGTGAGATGAGTCTCTACAAAAATTGAGTGCAAAGAACTGTTGTTATATTCGATCTGTTCAAATAAATTACAAATTCGATCTTTCACCTACCAGGAGTTGGTCGATAAACTTTAACCAGAAGTAATATATAATTATTTTTCTCTTGATGTCTTCACGGAATGAGGATCTATGCAGTATAAAGTTGCTAAGGGTCTCGTTATCTCAGGGTTTTTCGAAATTGTAGGAGCAAGTGAATCATATGTGGATCCGTCGACTTGGCCAATTTATTCGAGTGGTCAAAGGTTTTTATCAGATATGATACCAACGAGAATACGAGAGTTTGGCGGAACTAAAACTATATAAATGGTAATAGCCAAAAATACATTTTGGAAATGAAGTAACATTCCCCTGTACCAACTAACTTTTGTTATATTATATCTGTCCAAATAAATTAATAATTCGATCTTTCATTTACCAGGGGTAGGTCGATAATCTGTGAAACTATTGAATACAACTTCACAATTATTCTTTCGTAATCAGGAAGCTACTTTATC